>NCQT01087673.1:148-11542 GCA_002740465.1 Stenocereus thurberi | reverse complement strand
ATGATGGCATAAAATTTCACGATTCTATTGTAAGTTTCAAACTTATCTTTCAAGAGGTAAACCCAAACAGCTCTACTGAAGTCATCCACAATGCATAAAAAGTAATGACACCCACTTAACAAAGGACTGCGATGTCAACCCTAGTTCTTTTGATAGTTATTTGAGCTTGCCGTAATAACTGACAACACTCCTCCCTTTTTGCTTGCACTCTATGATTTCTGATTTGATTTGTTGAATTCGTGGACCATTGACTACTAAGAATTGGTCTCGCATGTCATTTCCTAAGGCTTGTGCAATGTCGTGACCAGTGTGAAGGTTCAATACTATTCCGAATCCAAGATACCAATAGAGAATTGATAGTCCACCAATCTTTAATGTCTGTTGAGTTATCAGCAGGTTTTGTGATCGTCCGATCAATGAAGCCAAATTTCTTTCGTGCTCTTAAATGTTGTGCTCACAGAAAGTGCTCACTCATCATGATGTTCGCCCTTCAACTACAGTTGAGTAATCAACAATCCAGGATTATCAAGTGAAGTTATGTCATAAGGCAAGATACTTTTCCTTTAAGAGGTTCCGTCAGTCGAGTTTGGTGGTTTAGTCATAGTTTTATTTTCTTCACCTTGTATGGCTCTGATATCATAACAAGATTAAGTAATTGACAGAAGTTTGGAGAGAGAAAACCTTTACCTTTCCATTAAATTAGTGGTTATTATATGTACACAAGCCTTCCTAAACATATTATGAAACATACTCCTAAAGACAAGCTAGAAACAATGAATTTGTATCACAATATAACAAACAATATCGCTCCTAATACTATCTACCCAAAATAGAATATTATCTACCCAAAAATTAAAAATATACAATAATAACTCACAATACCTGTTGTAACATTGTTAGATTTGCAGAACCTGCTGTCGAACCAAGCTATAAAGCTTATGATCAAGTTAGTTTACGTAGGCTATGCTGTTTATAGTAATAAATCTTATCTTCCTTAATTTTTTTATTGGATGATATGTTTATGCTGCTTAAATTTTCTAGGTGCATTCAATTGAGCAGTCGTGAAAATATGAAATGGCTGTTGTTATACAACACCACCACCGCCTTCCATTGTGGGTCTTGCTTTTGTGAGATCTGGGGAGATTCAAAGGTAGGCAACCTTACCTCTATCGGTATTCCTGCCCATAGAGAGGTTGACTCTAGGAGACCCATAAAACAAGATTTTGTGAAAATATTGTATAGAAGAAGGATTTTGTGAAAACATTTTATGTAGAAAAGCTAAGGATAAGTGGTAGGAAATGAACTAAGAAATACTAAAAAAATAGGTGGCAGTAACTATGGAAACTTAAGTGTAACATAGCAGAAGAAGGTACCATACCTTAACAAACAGAGGTAAGTAAACAATATCTCTTCCCAGATGCATGTACTACCTACATGTAAACATGACATACGAAAAAAGTTACAACCAAACCTACTCTACTGTGACCGAGTGACAACTATGAGGCTAACTCTCTACGATCTAAGATTTTAATCCTGTCCCGTCATAGTTTTCTATCCTAAGCCATGTCCTCCATTAACCCTATAACTCTCAAATCTTCTCTAGTCACCCCGCCGAAACTCTTCTTTGGTCATCCTCTCTCTCTTTTCCCTTCAGGGATGTTAATTCTCTCACATCTTCTCACTGGAGCGTCGACACTCCTTCTTTTCGCATAGCCAAATCATCCGAGTCTTATTTCTCTCATCTTATTTTTGATGGGAGCCACTTTAACTAAGTGTCTTATTACTCCATTACTAATTCTATCCATTCTCATATAACCACATAACTATCTAATCATCCTCATCTCTGCTACCATTAACTTTTGAACCTGTGTCTTCTTTATAGGCCAACACTCCGATCCATATAATACAGCGGATCTAACTACCATACGATAAACTTTGCCTTTTAATCCTACAGGCATTCTCTTATCACATAGCACACCTGAAGCATACCTCCATTTTTGCCAGCCCACGTTTCTGTGTTGGTTAATATCTTCGTCAATGTCCCCTTTATGATGAATTATCGAGCATAGATATTTAAATTTCTCGACCTTTGGTATCTGCATCCCATTAATGGTAACATTTTCCTTTGCATTCTTCCCTTTCACTGAAATAGCAATGAAGGTATTCAGTTTTCGATCTACTTATTCTAAAGCCTCTAGACTCCAATGTATGTCTCCATCGCTCCAACTTGCCATTAACCCCCTCGCAGGTCTCATTAATAAAAACAATGTCATCTGCGAATAACATACACCAAGGTACTTATCGTAAATCCCTTTTGTAAGTTTATCCATAACTAGAATGACAAGAAAAGGGCTTAAAGCGGAACCTTAATGCAGGTACATACGAGCGTAGAAGTCGTTGGTAACCCCTCTTGGTATCCTAACACTTGTCGAACCTCCCTCATACTTATCCTTAATAACTTGATTATACATAGGTGACTCTCCTTTCTTTTCCAAGTATCTCCATAATATCTCATGCAGAATTCTATCATATGCTTTTTCCAGGTCAATGAATACCATATAAAGATCTGCCTTTCTGTCTTTATACAATCCCATGAGCCTTCTAAGGAGGTAAATCACCTCTATGGTCAACCTGCTAAGCATAAAACCAAATTGGTTCTCTGTTATTGAAATATCCTGCCGTAACATTTTCTCAATCACCCTCTCCCATAACTTCATAGTGTGACTCAGCAACTTTATATCCCTATAATTATTACAATCCTAAATATCACCTTTGTTCTTGTACAATGGGATGATTGTACTAAAACTCCATTCTCTTGGCATCTTAGCAATCCTAAAAATAACATTGAAAAGTTCCGCTAGCCATTTTAATCCCTCTTCACCCAAATACTTCCACACTTCCACTGGTATCTGACCTGGTCCCTCTACCTTCCCATTTGTCATCATTTTAGGGACTCTTTCATATCGTCCTTGCTGATAGGTTCACAAAAACGAGGATCAAGTTGACTCTCTCTACTCTCTCTTTCCCTGCTTTGAAAATCTTCTATCATTTTACCATTTAGGAGTTTGGAAAAGTACATTTTCCATCTCTGCTTGATTTCTCCATCCTCAATTGCACCCTACTATTTTCATCTTTGATGCACCTCAAGACACCCAAATCCCATGTTATTCTTTCCCTAGCCCTTAGCAGTTTGAAGACTTCCTTCTCACCTTCCTTAGTCTTCACTTTTTGATATAACCTATCATAAGCCATGCTCTTAGCTACAGCAAAAGTTTTCTTGGCTACCTTTATCTAACTCTACTAATCTCTTTCTCTTCATCCATTCCACTGTTTATGAAAGCAATGTATGCTTCTTTTTTCTCCTTGACTTTCTCATTTACCTCCTCATTCTACCATCAGGCTCCCTTCATTTTGTTGACACCTCTTCTAGATATACTAAGAATTTTCTTAGCCGACCTTCGAATACATTTTGTCATTGCCTCCCATATTGTATCTACATCCTCTTCCTACCTTCAAACTTCTTCTTCAAAAATCCCCTCTGCTAACTTCATAGCATTCTCCCTAGTAAGATTCCACCAACTTTAGGCTCCCCAATACTTCTCCTTTTTTGCTTTGCACATTTGAGCTCCATATCCATCACTAGTAGTCCATGTTGAGTTCCTAAATACTCACTTGATACCATCTTACAATCCTTACATAACCTTTTACTATCTGCCCTAATCAAGAAGTAATTAATTTGAGTCTTTGTGGGACCAATCCTAAAGGTCACCAAGTGGTCGTCCTTCTTCTTAAGAAAGGAGTTTGCCATAAATAATTCATAGGTGACTGCAAAGTCCAAAACGGAAATCCCTCCATCATTTCTCTCCCCAAAACAAAAACTTCTGTGAGCCGTATCATACCCATATGCTTCGACATCAATATAGCCATTAAAGTCTCCTCCTACGAAAAGTTTCTTGCTCCGAGGTACGTCTTGAATGACCAAATCCAAATCCTCCCAAAATTACTTCTTAATATCGTCTGTCAAGCCTAACCATAATTAGGATTTCTGATCCCACCACTACCTTAATTGCTATAATTTGATCACTCTTACGCCTCACTTCAACAATAAAGTCGACCAACTGCTTATCAACCAAAATAAAAACTCCATTCCTCGCCTTGCTTGAACCCGAATACTGCAACTTATACCCATCAACTTCTCTAACTTTAGCCCCCACCCACTTAGTCTCTTGCACATGCTATGTTAATCCTACGTCTATGTAAAGACATAACTAATTTTATCAATTTACCAGTAAGTGACCTAATATTCCAAGACGCTAGGCGGACCTTTTGAAACCCTACACCCTTTCTACCCCCATTCCCTCCCGGAGGATAGGCTGAAGCTGCTGCATTGTTCGCCACTAGCTTAAGCTACTAATACCACCCCAACAACACTAATAATAGATACTACTAATAATAAAATGAGTTTGCACTTAACAGTAGTGAGGGAATAAACAAATCGAAACACACCAAAATGATAACTTGGTGGGCCCAACTAATAGGAAAAGACAAAGTACTGAAACCAAAACGTAAGGAGATGCTAAGTAGAAAGATAAAATTAGTTAACAAGACTAGAAATCTACTTGACAAGAATACATAACTAGTCAAAAAAGAATGAATGAGCAAATAACCCCTCTTAATAACAATGGTAACAAAAAAATGGAGTAAATAATATACTATACGAAAAGAAAACAATACTCGATTACCCTAATCATAGACTCAAAAATAAAAATTGCAAGTCTGCACAGTCCCTCTCACCAAATCTAAACAAATTACTTCGATGATCAAGCTTTTCAAGAATCAACGCTCAAAATTCAAGGGGTAATAATGGGATAATGGGCAATAATGGGATATAGAAAGCAAGTAATAAAATAAGCTAGACAAATACTAATCAAATGCATGGCAAGAGAAAGCAATATTAAAGCTGAGCCGGGAGCTGGCTTTTCATAAAAATGGTAAGGACTAGCTTAGGTAGTACTTACACCTTCATTACGTTAATGCAAAGTAGAGCAGGCTCTTGGGGAATAGCACCCAATGGTCCAAAGGTCTAGCTGGTGTTAGAGGACCAAAGTGGGTGGCAGTGCACCGGAGAGCGGAGTAAATCCAGCCCAGCCATAAGAGCCACCGTGGGGATTCTAACCACCGAAGAGTCGCTGGACAGCTAAGGTAGGTGAAGATGGTAGAGCAGAAGGAGAGCATCTTCAGCAGGTAAGGCCAGAGTTGTGAGGATTGAAAATGAAAATGGGACTTGGTAATGATGGATTTTCGACGTTGAAACTTGCTATAAATGGTCGTTAAATTGTTGGAATCAATGGCAGATTCCGTCGGCAGGGGATGGATTGCCGACCCTGGAAGGAGAATTTCGAGAGGTTTAGAATGTTGCAGACGCCAGACCTCCAAATGGGTTACCATTGACCCGAGCTCATAAATATGCTTCCAGTAAAAGTTCAGCACCATACTGCTTGTCGTCCGTCACAAATCCAATATGAATCGTGTCAAATGAATAGTGAAATGCTAAGAAAAAGATGCATTTCTTTCACATTCTCACTCTAGAATGCATAGCCTATGAAATGGCTTTTGTTATACATTTTTTAAAAAATTGGAGTAATTAAATTATGATTTGTGAATAAAAACAAACATGAATGCATAAAAATGAATTAGCGCTAAAGTGAAAAAATGTAATTCTAATATGAGTGAACATAATTTATGACAAAATATTTGTTATCCCGAGAATATGTATCTAAAACGCGATATCCATAACCATCTACAAACAAGTTACAAGACGACAATGCATGGATAACTATTATCAAATTCTAGACAATAAAAACCAACCACGATATCTTTTGTGACATGGGATTTTGTGACAGGACATGTGGACTTGTAGAAGTAATTTTTTCTCAAAAATAGTCATCAGTAGTCCACCAAAAAATCACCTAGAATCATTATGTTTGTTGTATTGAATTAAGATAATAAATAATGTTGTAATTTTTAAGTCAAGAGAATATACATAAGATGTGTCTTCTGATAAACCTCTAGTTTTACCTCTTTCGAACTCAATTTTGACCTCTCCTTTTAGTGATTTTTAGGTGGAAGTTAAAAGCATAGGGGTTGAATAGGTCTCTTTTACCCTAAATTTGGTCATATTAGGAAGTACAGTTGAAGAAAAGAGGAAAACCTGCTAATTCCATGCGAAAGAAAGGCCAAGAAGGGGATTTCAAGCTAAGGAAGAGGTGGTCTAGGCTCAGAGTACTGGCTTGGGCACCGCTCGGTCGTGGCAAAGGAAAGAAGGCAAAAGCGCGCTACCACGAATGTGGCACGATCGTGCCACTTTCGTTCCTTGCATGACTAATTGTTTCGTAGCAGCTACAGTTAGGGATAGCTTGTAATTTATTTAGAGCTCTTGGAAAGGGGAGATTTTTAGGTCTTTCTATGCTAATTACTTTCTCAAATTCTAAAGCATTGGATTGAAGTTTTGATTTGGTACAAATTTGCGCAATTGCTCTTGGAAATCAATTGAAGTACGTTCTCATTCTTCCCTCTTTTGTGATCTAAATTAAAGTTTGCAACTTTGGTGATGTCTTCTAGATTCTTGTTCTTGATTGTGATTAGAAGTATAACTTGGGAGTAGCCCTTATTGTGCAAAAGTGAATCATGTTCTAGGTTTTTATGAGTTAAGTCCATGATTGCAATTCGAATTCCTACATAGTATGCCAACTGTTTGTTGAATTGCTTGAAAGAGTTTTATTAACTATTCCTAATCAAGGTTTAGGAGATTAACGAAAGTTAAATCCTTTATTTAGTACAGCTTTATGGGCAATTGACCTTCCTGTCATGAAAACAGTTAGGGTTTCAATTGGGATTATTTGATTATGAAATCCTGTGGCATTGATAGTCTTAGTTTTATGAAAATAGATAACTAAGATTAATTTAGTCAGTCTATTGACCTTTGAAAGAGGGCTTAGATGCACTCTAAATCATAATCCTTTCTACTTTGATTTATTCATGGACATGTCTTGTTTGATTTAGTCATGATTCGTATAGCATAATACTGTGGTGAACCCCAATGTAGGACCCTTGTTAATATTGGATTAGATAATTCAGCCGTTTTTAGCAGAATAGTACTCCTAGTTAGTAACATTCATCTAAAGTGGACTTCTATCTGACTTGTGTGTTATAAATTGAATTCAGTGATTGGAACCAAGTTCCTCGTGGATACGACCCGTACTTGTCGTTGCTAGCTATAATTGACACCGTACACTTGCAGTAACATTTTAAGACAATAAGTTTTTGGCACTGTTGACAGGGAACTTGTTTATTCTAACATCGAAAGTGACCACAACCCTCTAGATTAGGCATTTTCTTTTTCTTTTCCTTTCTCTTTTTCCCCCCATTTTTCTCCTTTGCTCTTTAAGCCTTGCTTGGACTTGCTTACGTTTGGTGTAGTTTTTGGCTTTGTATGCATAGGCGCAGTCAGAGGGATCGACCACTTTCCCCTTTGACCCTAAGAGAGAAGCCACTTCACAGAGGCAAAGCGGAGCGAGAAAGCGACAACAATGACAAGTCATCATGGCCGAGACAGACCCTAGGGTGTTGCGGGATTATGTTTTACCGCAAGCCACCGTCAACGCCTTGCCCATCATCAAGCCGGCCGTCGAAGCAAACAACTTCAAGCTGCGGTTCGCTCTCGTGTCCTGTGTGGAGAAGGATCAATTTAGAGGATGCCCCACGGGGAACCCTCATATTTACCTTCGCAACTTCCTTGCGAAGTGTGATTTGATCAAGCTAAACGGGGTCTCTGCCGATGCAATCAGGTTGCGGCTCTTCCCTTTTTCACTAATGGATAGAGCCAGCAACTGGCTCCTCAATGAAGAGCCTAATTTGTTCACCACTTGGGAGGCCCTATCGAGAGCGTTTCTTAATAAGTAGTTCCCCCCCCGGCAAGACTGCTAAGTTAAGAGCGGAAATCACTTCCTTCTCTCAATGAGGCAATGAGTCATTATGTGAAGCATGGGAAGGGTTCAAGGATCTTCAACGCCAATGCCCCCACCATAGAGTACCCGACTGCCTCCTAATTCAAACCTTTTACAGTGGATTAGACTAGTCCCTGAAGATATCTGTTGACGTCGCAACTGGTGGCGCACTCATGGGGAAGTCGATTGAGGCTGTGGGAGCCCTATTGGAGGAAACAGCCTCCAATAACTATCACTAGTCCAGCAAGAGAGCGGCCCCCAAGAGGACTAGTGGAGTCTATGGAGTTGACGCTGTGGACTTGCTTGCTAGCAAGGTGGACGCCCTAGGATAGCAATTTGGTAGGCTTGGAACTCCTTATTCAGGGAGTTTAGTGGGGATTTCTTCTGGCGTAGTGTTTGAGGTTGGGGCTCTTTGTGAGATTTGTGGCATTCAAGGCCACATTGCTGCTGAGTGGAAATCCACTTTGTAGGGTGTTGAGCATGCCAATGCGATACAAAAGTATAACTAATGCCCACAAAATAATGCCTACTCAAACACCTACAACCTCAATTGGAGAAATCACCCAAATTTCTCCTACCGCAACAACAACCCCATTCCACCCAATGCCACTTAGCCCCAACCTCCTGGCTTCCAATATAGGGCTCCCTACGCCCCACCTCCATAGTAGCCACAGCCGCCACAACCGAAGTCCAATCTGGAAAGTCTTATGCAGCACTTCATAGCGACCCAAACTAAGACCAATGAGGCACTTGGTGGGTCAGATAGTCAATTAACTTTCAAATTTGAAACTATGACCATTCACCAGAAGACGATGAAAAACCAAATCGCCCATGTTACGCAGCAGGTGAACCGTTTATCTGGACCCCAGGGACATCTACCAGGTCAACATGAGACCAACCTCAAGGGTCAGATGAATGCCATTACATTATGGAGTAGTAGAGAGTCCTGAAATGCCTAGGAGAGAGGAAAGGAGGGAGTTTGACAAGGGAGAAGATAATGAGCATGAGGTCCCCATTGAGACTCTAAGTGAGAGGGTCCACACTGAAAGGACCCTGGAGGTTCAAGCTGAGCATGTTTCACCTCTTGTGAAGCCTTACAAATCTCCTGTCTCATATCCTCAGAGGATAGTAAAGGCTAAGGAGGAGCACAAGTATGGGAAGTTCCTCGAGATGCTAAAGAAGTTTGACATCAACATTCCCTTCCTGAAGGCTATTACTAACATGCCCTCCTAAGCTAAATTTCTAAAGGATCTGCTATCCAACCAAGGGAAGTTGCTTGAGAACGATACAATGGCTTTCACTAAGGAGTGCAGTGTTATCATTCAGAATAAGCTACCCCCTAAGTTTTCAGATCGAGGAAGCTTTTCTATCCCTTGTTCAGTTAAGGATGTGACTATTAGCAGGCATTATGTGATCTTGGCGCTAGTGTGAACCTTATGCCCTACTCTATATGCGAGAAGCTGTAAGTGGGCGACTTAAAACCCATTACCATTTCTTTGCAGCTAGCTGATAGATCTGTTAAGTACCTTATGGGTATTCTTGAGGATGTCCCACTACAAGTGGAAAAGTTCTTCATCCCATGTAATTTTGTTGTCATGGAGATCGAGGAAGACTACCACATCCCCATTATACTTGGACGACCCTTTCTAGCCACTGCGGGAGCGATGATAGATGTGAACATGGCAAGCTCTCCCTTCAAGTAGGAGATAAAAAGGTGGAATTTAGCTTTCCACAATCCATGGCCTCCCCTACCTCAGGAGACTCCTGCTACAGAGTTGACATTCTAGAGAAAGCACTTAATCAGGAGGCCAGAACACACCACTCTATGGAGGATCAACTAGACGCTGTGTTAATCGGCTGCTATGTGTTGGGAAAAATTTAGAGTTTAAATAAAAGCCGCAAGCGTACAGCTTTCCCTGTAGTACTTGAGGGTCATGTCCTCGGGGACAACAGAAAAGGTTAAGGTCATGAGGCGAGGATTAACTAGTTAGCTACACTAAAATAAATTCATCCAAAGCAAACCACTACCCTAACTCAACTAATCGATCATCCAAATGCTCAAGTGAACTAAAGCATGCAACTTTAAAGTAATGCAACTATATGGACTAAACCTAAGCATTCAACTCAATAAAACATTTTAGGGAGACTATACAAACAACGCCATTCAACTAAAATCGAAACCCGAAATTTATTTAACCTCTAATTTGAAGTAACTTTAGTTAACACTATTTACCATTCAACTCTACCAAATTCAAAGCACTTTTCAAAGCAAATCAGCTATCCAACATCATTCATCATCCACTCAGAGCAACTTGCCAGAACCATGATACGAAAAACTCACATCATTCAGCTAACAATATTAGTTCATAATAAAACACCATCATTCTTAATGAGAGCTTCAACACAATGTTAATAAGCCATTGAATAGAAAAAGGGCAGAACAGAAGGCTTTAACCAAATGAAAGCAGTAGACCTAGCAGCGGTAGAATGTAAGCATCAAAACAGGGCATCAAAACCACTAACATTCAGCATCATCATCCATTATCAAGAACAATCTACTAAAATCTGGAACAACCTAAAACAGCCTACAATCAAAGGCAACTAAATATCCATCATCACATTCAAACCTAGCTCAACCAACTAGAATAATCACTCAACCAAAATCAACCGTTAATCAAAACGATTAATCGAACGTAATACGACTGATAATAATAGCAACTCAGAACAACTCAAATCAAGCTAAAATTAGGGAGAGGGAGAATCAACAGTCCAAAACTCATTATAATCAAGCCTAGTATAAACTGAAATTAAGTTAAAAGAAATCGAACCTGCCCAGTTCTGAAACAGAGGAGGCCGCAACAAGGAAAGAAGTTTCTACCGTGCATCAATCCGAAGGGGGAGAAGGAGGTTGGGGCTCAGGGCATCCTCGCTTTTCAGTTCAGCCAACTCCCAACAATGGCAGAATCGCCATTGACGAATACCAGAGAAATTTGAATAGGGGAAGGGGAAGTGATTAAGATTCACATGAATTAACTCCAAGACTTTCGAAAACGAACTGAAAATTTGACATTAACCAAATTGCAGCTTAATTACATGGAATTCGAGAAGCATAAACCATCTAACATCAAACCCTAACCAAATTCGAACCCTAAAAATTGAAACAGAGCATTCGAATTTTGAGGCGAAAATCACCAAAATCAAACTAAACTAAACCTAGAAAAACGTCTAACCTCCTCAATGGTGCTGCTAGCTTTTAATTTACACCCAAATTTCTTTAATCTCAACCCTTGAATCAGAGATGGCATGGATGGTGGAGATTGAGGGATGCTAGCGTTTGATGCGAGAATTCCGGTGACGGTTGAGAATGATGGCGAGCTGGCATTGTGGC
>NCQT01087672.1:0-13590 GCA_002740465.1 Stenocereus thurberi | reverse complement strand
AGATCGTAGTTTTGTCTATCAAATATTACGGCAGTTATTAGGACCTCGGGTCCTTTGGAAGGGTGAAGAAAATATGGTGAGTGTGGTTCAATTATGAACCTCCTCTTTCCACCATCACCTATGTTTTAATTATGTTCAAAGCACGACCTTTGTTGTAGGCTCTGATACCATGAAAAACTAAACAATGTTTATAGTTTGAAGGAAGATTACAGCGTTTGGTTTATTGCTCATGCCTTCTGTTTCTATCGCTGAGTTACATGGGTACCTTATATACCCAACGCCTGGGCCCCTCCCTTAATCTAACCTAATGACCATATAATACAAGAGTCCTAATACTACATCACTTAGGAAACCAAATATACAGAGAAAAGGAATAACGAATAAATATATACAACAAAAATATTACAAAATATTTGCATTCCGTAACATTCAGTATGACTTATTACATCACATAGTCTCTCATATATCTTCCTCTGGTTCCTTTTGCCTTATGGTAATTTTTCATAGGAATGTAATTGTTCTTGTATTTGTCACTTCCTTCTGTGTATCAACTATCAAGAGATGCAGCAGGTAGCCTGCTAAGTCATAACAAATATGCAGAGACCAGTGTCATTAGGCTTTTAGAGTTATGTGGTTTATAATTTAAAGCTAAGAAATCAGTGCTAGTGGCTAGTTTTGTTCCACTCAAATGGGACAAGTGAAAAGCAGTGCATCAAAGCAAAACAGAACAATTTTGTTTGAATATTTTGGTCATTGTGTTGTTTGCAGACCCATGTTGTGGACTTGTAAAATTTTTTAATATTCTCAAATAAGTATAGTATGCGGACATGTTGGAACTTATATGCCATTTGCCTCCTGTGGTCTCAGTTTTTGTTTTCCCATAATATACTGATATCTTTTGGCAGCTATGTAGTGGAATGGATGAGAATGCTTTTGGTACGTTTGCTGAACTTATATTTGCTCCTATGGATGCCTCTTTTACCGATGATGCTCCTCTTTTGCCTTTTGGATTTCGCATAATCCCATTTGATTATGTGAAGGTAGCGTTTCTGCTTCGACATTTGAGTTTCTTGAGATTGGCTTAAATTTTGGTCTCTTTCGACTTTTTGGTTAATTGATGTGGTTGAATTAAACCAAGAGGCATAGAGTCCAAATCGCACCTTAGATCTTGCTTTTGCTCTTGAAGTGGGTCCATTTGGGAATAAATCCTCCACTGATAATCCTGCTTCTGGTAGCAACATCAGATCAGTCATGACTATTGCATTTCAATTTGCTTTTGAGAGTCATCTGCAAGACAACGTGACATCCATGGCTCATCAGTATGTGCACAGCATTGTATCTTCTGTTCAAAGGGTGGGACTAGTGCTCTCTCCTCATTTAGGTTCACCAGCTGGACTTTGGTCGCCACTTGGAAATCTCAAAGGGCACACCTTAGCTCAATGGATTTGCCAAAGTTATAGGCATGCTACTAAATTTTTACTTTTGTATACTTCTATATGTAGATATTCTAAGAATAGCACTTGACCTTCTTTGGTTTAAGGCAACTGCAACCTAATATCTGAGACTGCATAATAAAGAAGAGGTGAATCTTAGTTGAGCCTCCCCGCCTCCCTCCCTTAAACAAAAAACAAAAGAGAAAAAAAACAAAGCATGAGAGGAAAGAGATGAATGTGTACTGTGTATTCTTTTGGTCCTCCCCCCGCCTTTGGTCAGGGGAGCAGGGTAGTAATAGCAAGCAATGTGTTTGCATCTTTTGGGTCCACTAGGAACATTGTGTTGCCAAGGTAGCCTACAGTCTTGGTAGTGGGCACTATGGGTTGGTTAAGACTTAAGATAACTGGTACTTGTATGAAGGTATAATGACTTTTTTCCTTTTTTTTTGTGGTGAGTATAAAGCCTCGATAATGTTGATGATCTATGAGTTATGTTTAAGGCAAGAGGCTAATAAGAATGGTGTCTGGCTATGCAGACCATTTGATAGTATTCGTCTCATCCACTAGGCTTGTTTCATAGCCTTGGTCCAGAGTAATTGCCCTAATGTAAATTTAAAGCTGCCATGGAATGTAGTCTGAGAGTCACTGCTACTCTTATTGCAATGATCTACTGCCAGACTCTAGAAAAATGGTCAGTTTTAGGTGAAACTTGCTGCTCTCTTCATCAATTACGGACAGGTAATGTAGCGTATGATTTAGTGGTTTCTTTTATAGAGCTTATGTTTAGCTGTTTCGGGAGTGTGTATTACTAAATGTTTTGATTGTTGGGGTTGTAGGTTGTTGATTGTCGTGGTTGTGGTGATCCAAATTCCATTCTATGCTTTGCTTTCATCGAGTTTACTGGTGAAGGTAAAGCTAACAACCTCCCGTCAAAACAAGAAAAAAGGAAAGAAAGAAGCTCCCTCAAATGGCATACTGCTAATCAATTGGAACTTGTGTTTGGTGTTATGATCACTATGCTGATATCTTACACTTGGCTCTCTCACATCTTGGCAAAGGGTGCTAAGAATGCTTTAAACCTGTCGGGCACAATACTTGGATATTGCCTTGTCAGAGTGCTTCCTTCTAAGACTGCTATCGCTCCTGTTAATCCTACTTTCCTACCAAAGGCAGGTTCGTTATTACATTTAGCTCAGTTCTTTGTTTGATTGCTACAATTGAAATTTAGAAAGCCTCAGTATTATTGTATCCAGTCAATAGAATGAAATTGTTTTTTGAATCATTTTGTGGAGAGGTGTGTGCTATGACCTAATCTCAATCATGCTTTCGAAAAGTTTAAATATATCTTGAATAGAACGTTGCTTTCAAGTTCATCATATGAGGTTGCTTGGGGGCTATCGCCATTCTACTCGGATTGCTTTTGTGGAGTTTGTTATGGTAATCACTGTATCTGTTGCAATAACGGTTCTATTATTCATTGAACTCGACTGTGGTTCTATTCTTGGCTCAACTCTGTTGTGGTTCTATAGTTGGTTGAGCTTTGTTGCGTGTCTTTAAACTTGATTCTGCCGAATCTGCATCCTAGTTAATCTCTTTGGTTATCTTTTTTAATAATTTATTTTTTGTGTGTTCCAATTGTTTAACATGTTGCATTTCTGGAACTAACATCTCTCAGTGAAGAACACGAAAATGGAGATTTTTTTATATTTTCTTGGATGTTGGGCATGTTTCAAAGTATAGTTTTAGGTAGTATATAAAGCAATAAAATATTCAATCAGCTACCTACAACAAAAAAAATTAGCAGGATAGATTCAAAACAATGCAAGAATATTTAGTTTGGATTACATTAGTCTTTGTTGTTATGTCTACAATTAATTTTTTTCGGGCACTAATGTAATTTATTTAATTGATGTTTAATGTATTTTAATTCGCTAGTTTATTAATTTTATTCATTCATGTAGGGTGATGCGTGCTGGTAACTAGTATAAAACTTGTTAATTAAAAAAAGAACAATTGTATACAATTGTTCTATTTTTAACTTAATAAATTTTATATTAATTACCAGCATTATTTTTTAAAAAACTAAAATGACACTAGTAACACTTTTAAGTGTGGAAAAAATTATGACTTCTCGCATCTTCCAGAGTGGGCATAGCGTAAAATGGCCACACATAAAATATGGGTAATTAGTACTTACTCTGCATTTATCAGTGTGGGAAATATAACTCTACCTACATTTCCATTAAGTGTGAAGAACACTTCCACACACTTACATTCCTCACATTTAGCCCAAGTGTGGGCAACTACTATTTCCACACTTATAAGTGTGGTTATCAGCAAAATTCAATGTGAAGGGAAGCAACCTTTTTTGTAGTGCAAGAAAATGAGAAACAATGCAAACTTTCATCCAAAATAGATCTCATATGCACTTAGTTAGAATTTCAACTTAGATCAACTAATTACCATAACAAGCATACTCTGCATTTCATTGTATAAATGAATTGAACTTATCGAGAATTTCATCCTAACTAGTACGACAAAACAAGAAAGAGGAGAGGGGACAGGACATTATGCATCCACTGCTTTATTTAGGAGCTCTGCCTAGTACAAGCACCCTTCATTAATGGAGGTCACCGAGCCACGTCGGAATCGAGAAACAAAGGAGAAAAGATGAAGCAACAGGAAAATTCAAGGCGCAATTTTGACTCAAAATTAAGTCTAAGCAACAATAGGATGAACTATAGATTTCTCCTCCAAAACCACGCTTCGAAGCTCATTAGAAATGGCGGAAACGCCACCAAAATGGCTTCAAACAGAGCAGTAGCAGGGGAGGGAAAGAAATTACGAATTATCCCTATCAAAAAAAAAAAAAGCAATTACATGCTGAAGATTATGACTATCTATTCCAAATCAACAAACCGAGCTTCAAAAACATGAATTTGCAAACTAAAAGCAGATCTAAAATTCAAACATAAAATAGAGAAATATCGAAATTAAAACCTTAAAACTAAAACTCCAAATTACTCAAATCTGAAATTGAACTACGTAGAACCCTAAATTAAAACCTAGATAACTTCAATCGCCACAACCTCTTCAATTTATACTACTCCTATCTTCACCTTGGGGAACTCAGACGCCGAAGTAGCACTCAATTATTATTTTTTTCCAAATCAACGCTGAGTTATTATTTCTTTCCTCAATAGCACTAAGTTATAAATATGTTTCCAAAATAATACTAGGTGACCTATTAACCGAGAGTAGTAGGTAACTTGTGCTTTTTACTTTAATAATAATAATAATAATAATAATAATAATAATAATAATAATATGGTTATTATTATTATTGTTATTATTATTATTATAAAGTTAAAATAAAAATTATTGGCTATAAAATCTATGTTCTATAGGGAGGGGTGATGGTGATCGAGCAGTAGCAGCAGGGGTGGGTTGGGTGGGGGTTTTTTAATGCATTATTATTATTATTATTATTATTATTATTATTATTATTATTATTATTATTATTATTATTATTTTAAAAAAGTAGAAAGGTAGAAGTTACCTGCTACTTTAGGTCAATAGGTCATCAAATGCTACTTTAGAAAAATATTGACAACTTAGTGCTACTGGAGAAAAAAATAATAACTCAGTGCTAATTTAGAAAAAAATTAATAATTGAATGCTACTTGGGGCTGTGAATTCTCATCATGGCCATTGATTTGAAGATGTTGTGGATGGTGGAGATGGAACTCAAAATGGTGCATGGTGAGATGAGGACGAAGGGAGGAGATTCAGTGCTGATGAGAAGCACGGAATGATCGTGACGACTAGTGATGAAGGTGGGCGAAGAAGGTGCTGATGGTGATGCTGATGATGGAGCCAAATGGTGGAAATGGTGGAGTTGATGGTGTTGAAGATGAAGGAGAATTAGGAGGTTCTATCAGGTCTCCTAAGGGAGAGGACAGAGAAGAGGGATATAAGAAGGGGCATCATGTGCTGGCCACGAGGGAGGCTGGTTGGGTTTATTTTTTGGGTTTTTTTGTTTTTATTTTCCCTTTTCTCTTGCTCTGGGTGGTGGAGACCGGACCGGGGTTGACTGAGCCAATTTTCCCGTTGCAGGTCCGAATATCTTTTCTAAGCATTTTCATCATTTCTTTGATTTTTTATTTCTTTCAAAACCTAGAAAATAAATAAAATAAAATAAAAATCCTAATTCATATTTATTTTGAGCGTACATTAATTAGGTAAAAGGGTATATCACAAATATCGTATTTTTTGGTGCAGACACTATCCTACTTATCTAAGGTTTTTTCCCCCATATCTTTTAGTATTTAGGAGTTGGTTCTCTGTGCAATTTCTGAATTCTATTTACTCTTTTAATATTTCTGAATATTCTAAGTTTTCTAGCCTATTATGTGTAGACATGGCAAATTGGTCATTCGGGTCAAGTACGAATCAGGTCCTAGTTCAGTTCGGGTCACTTTTAGGTCAACTATGTTCAGGTAGGATTCGGATTTGATACGGTAAAGTTCGGGTTTGGGTCACTTTCGGATCAACCATGTTCGGGTCGGGTTCAGTTCAGTTCGGGATGAAGTTCAGGCTCGGGTCACTTACAGGTACCATGTCCGGGTCAGTATGGGTTTGGTTCAAGTAGAGTTCATGTCAGGTCTGTTTCAGGTTGTCTACAGTAGTCCAATTCAGATTGTGTATGAGTCTAGTGTAATTTAGACCGGGTAGGATTCAATTCAATGTTTGGATCAATATCGAGTCCGGTGTAAATCGAATCGGGCATAAATCAAGTTGGATTAATTTCGAATCATTGTATGTTTTCAATGTAACCATCTTTAGTTCTTACTCTTAATTGTATTTAAAAGGTAAAAGCCATTTCATTAGTCAAACCCATTTATTCTATATTTCTCTTTTAATTCATACGTTAATGATTATTTGATATTATATATGTATATAATTAAAGAAAAATTATATGGGGTTAGTTCTAAATTACTGAGAAAGTTGGTAAATTACAAATACAAGTGTATAACTCATCCCTAACCCTATATCAAGTGCACTGTATAATTCTCCAAAAGATTATGTGTCATTAAGCTAAGTTTTAATCATCTCAATTGAGCTCATATGATGACAAAATAAGTAGACCAACTTAACGCAAATCATTTGTCAGTGGCTTCATTTGTGCATCCCAATACCAAAATATACATTGAAAAAAAGAAAGAAAATAACAAAATTTTTAGTTAGATCCCGATGTTGGCTTATAACTTCACGTTTGTCATATTTTAAGTTGGTAAATAGAAACAAGTTGGTTCAAGTCGACATTTTTAGTAATCGAATCAATATTCTTTGATAGCTCATTAAGTGATCAACAACAACAATAACAACTCCCAGTGTGGGTCCCGCTTTCGCGGGGTCTGGGGAGATTCAGATGTAGGCAATCCTACCTCTATCGACAATCCTGCCCGTGGAGAGGCTGATTCCAAGAGGCCCACAAAAATCAGATTTTGTGAAAACATTTTGCAGAAGAAGGATTTTGTGAAGGCATTTTATAGAAAACATTTTGTGAAAACCTTATTTATGAAAAATATTTTATGAGAAAAACTAAGGATAAATCGCAGGGAATAAATTAAAAATATACAAAAAAAGTCAGGTGGCAGTAACTATGTAACCATAAGTACAACAAGGCAGAGGGAGATATTGTACCTTAACAAACCGAAGTAGGCAAACAATGTCTCTTCCCAGACGTATGAACTACCTGCATGCAAACAGAACATATATATGAAAAATATATATATATATATATATAACCCACAACCAAACCTGCTCTACTGCAACTGCGTGACCAACTACGAGGCTAACTCTCTGCGATTCAAGATCTTAATCCTATCCCGCCACAGTCTTCTCTCCTGAGCCATGTCCTCCGTTAACCCTACAACTTTCAATTCCTTTCTAATCATCTCGTCCAAACTCTTCTTTGGTCTTCCCTTCCCTCTTTTACCACTTGGGATGGTAATACTCAAACCTCTCCTCACAAAAAACTTGACATGGCCAAATCATCTTAGTCTTATTTCTCTGATCACTCCATTACTAGTTCTATCCATTCTCGTATAATCACACATCCATCTAATCATCCTCATATTTACTACCACTTTACCTGAGTCTTCTTTAACTAAGTCTTCTTTATAACTCATTAAGTGATCATACATCAAAATTCAAAGATTTGTCTTTGTGAGATTAATAACTTGATCTGCATTGTTCAATGAGTCAAAACTACAAAGCAACTGCAATATATGAGTATGTGTCAATTAACATTACATTTATGTGACTATGAATGTTCGTTATCGAAACTCAAGACTTGGAACTTAATTGTCCAAAAATTTGAATAAGTCATATTATTATGAGATCATATGCAATGATACATTCTTAAGTATGATTTTGTATAATTAAACATGTCATGAAGATGATTTAGAATCGTAGATCAGTAATACGAAATTTTTGATAGTAGTCACATAATAATACCATAAATTTATAATTGTAGTATGCATTGCATTAAGTCATTAAGTGAATAAAATAGTAAAATAGGATTGCTAGATCCTAATGAGTTTAATAAATTGTTAATTATACTTATCTTTTGTTAATTCCTATTGTGACAAAAAAAAATTTCTTATAATTTTACTGCATATCTATCAAATTAAAAACTTAAAACTATCAGCTATTTTATTTTTTTCTTCTTAAGTTTTTAATTGATTTTCATTTGTAAAAATTCCCTCTTAAGTTATTTTTCCTTTTCCACCTAAATTCACCTAATTGATTTTGAAAAATTCAACATTTCCTCCAAAGGAAAAAAAGACTAAAACCCCCTAAAAAAAGTTACTACTTATTTGTGTAAAATTGAGTTGGGTAAGAATCAGATGAGTTTTAAATCAAGTACGGTTTGGCTCGGGTTGTCCATTTTCTACTAACTTCAGGTGGAATCACTACGGATCGGGTTTGAATTGGATCGGGTCATTTCGGGTTGGGTCATGCTACAATTCGGGTTTCGTTCGGTTATGAATCGGTTTACTTCGGATCCTCGGGTCCAAATTGATTTATCCCACTTCGGATGTCGGTTCGGATATGGATATGAGTTGTTCGGCTCGAATTTCGGGGCTCGGTAAGTTTTGTCATGTCTAATTATGCGAGGTCTTCCATTTTAAGAATATATTTCATTCTAAGCGTTCCTTTTTACTTTTAATTTGTCCTTCTATTGGTGCCTTGGCAAGTGTTCGGTCCACAATTTTGTTTTCACTTTCTCCTCAGAATACCCCACTTCATTCAAATAGCAAGTTATTGAATATCTTTAGCTAAAGAAGCAAAGGTTTATTACGACATTGAATTTAGTATCTCGCTTTTCCAAAAATGGCTTGTGCTATTATTTCTAAGTTGTGTTTACATTTCATTACTGCGCAACACAATTTTCACAGCTCATAGGTGGAATTGTCTGCCTCAAGTGGGTTTCTTTTTTTTTTCCCCCCCTCCCTAACAAGAAATGCTTGACAATGAATTTTTTAATACGAGTTTCAATAAAGAAATTTATTTAAATTAAGTTTTGGTTTAGGAATTGTTTAAGGAGCAAAATATATATTCTTTGGAGTTTTTAATATTTTATTAGACATTAGTGGTAGTTAATTATTGATTCTATTGAAGCTTATTGGACTACTTGAGCCTCATGTCTTCCATAGTGTGATATGATAATGCAGCCCTTATAACCCTTTTTGGTTTGCATTTGGGTTTTAGAATGTTTAAGCAATTTATTTTGAAATTCAAGGTTTCACGAAGTTGGCATAAGAGCAACGTTAATTCTTAGTAAGTCAATCGTATAGTCTAACTACAAACAACTCTAAGATGCATCACTTAGTTGATTTATGTGTTATTTAGTAACAAATGTCCATAAAGGAGAGCGTAGTATGAAGGCAAAGCCTGGGAATATGTGGTTTAAGTGCTTTTGTTTACTTTTTTAAAAGTGTTTATGTATTTCTTTTCCCCTCTTATGTATCCTTGATGCGTGACTACCAGGATGAATAGTTGCTTCCTTGCCCTTTTCATTTCCACATGGAGGCCACGCTTGCTAACTGTGTAGCTCAACTCCAATAAGTTATTCATGAATTTTGAATAATTACTTAAACATCTTGGAAAGCAAATCTAAGCCAAGTGGGGTCCCAATGGGTGTCAGCATCTTGTTTGCACTGGAGGACACTAGGTCAAGCTTGATGTGGATAAAAGATTGAGAATAGTAGAATAGTTGGCCTAAAAGTGAATGAATAAGCCTATTAGAATAATTACAAATCACTGGACAATGGATATTGGATCAATTCAATGTTATACTTTTATGAAAGTTGATACAATATGATACTTCCTCCCAATAGTTGGCGCTATCCCTGTCTCCTTTTTCTTTTTGTTTAATTAATTTGGTTAAGCCCAATGAAGGATTTGAATTATCAAAAAGAAGGACAATATTAAAGATAACTTTTAGCGTGAACGGCCAGCTAAAATAGTTACCCTCTCCTCCTTACCCCTTGGTTGGCCACCATAATAAGAAAACTTTTCTTTTGATTATTTTCCTTATCGCTCTTAATTGAAATGTTAGTTTTATTCTAGTTTCTATAAAGAACCCTAATTGGAAAGATCACTCTTTCTCTCCCCTTATCCCTCTCTAACCGACACAATAAGCCCTCCCACTTTTCTCTAGTAAAATTGTCCTTTTTTCCTCTTGATGCTGTAAAGGAGTTCTTCTCTTATCCTCTACTGGTAACTGAGTTGAAGGACTTGGCTTTTCTCTTTTGATTGGAGAAAATTCTTCTTATCATGCTGCTAGGAGATTAAATATGCCATTTACGGTTCTAATGTCTAATATTAGGGGCACAATAAGAAGAAAAGAAAGGGGGACGTGATGCTGAATGGAAGCTCTGATACCAACTTAATGAAGATGAAGATAATAGGATAAGAGTAATTATATAATTTATTTGTAACTGTATTATCTACATATACAAGCACATGGCTCCCAGTTCGGGTGAGCCATACCATCACAGTTCTATTCTCACATGGTATCAAGAGCCAATTGATCCTAACTCCTTTTTTTTTCCCCCTTTCCTTAACCTCTTGCTTCCACCACAAACCCTAATTCATCGTCCTCCCTTAATTAGCACCCCACCTCTTCCACCCCCTCCCTTCTTAGTTATCTCCTTTAGATAGTGGCCCGGGGCCATTCTGGGGAGCATGGAGACCTTTGCCGGTTCCGCCGTGTTCCATGGCTCCACAACTTGCCTCCTTCCCTTACTTCTAGTGGTAACACACTCAAACACTACCTCGGTCTACCCCTCCACTTTTGGGTTTCCTAGCCTCTTTTGTCGTTCCCTCTTCTCCTGCTTCTGACCCGGTTTCAACGTCCAATTTTGTAGCCTCCACTGCTGCTAACATGTCTGCTTGCTCCCATAGTTCGACCATGCCCTTCCCTACATCTCACTGGCTATATGAACGATTAGTCTCACCTATTTTGTCACAACTTCTCTTGATAAAGTTGAAGACTTTCTGACATGGAAAACGCAATTTATCTCCTTCCTCGTTATGCATCAGCTTCATGGGTTTATTGATTGTAGCATCTTGCAGCCACCTCCTTTTGTCACTATGCACCTTGGTGGACAGCAAGTCAGTCCTACGTATTAGCTCTGGCTTTTGCCTGATCAACTGATGCATGCCTGGCTTTTTGCAATGATTTTCAAAAATCACATTATGGATATAGTGACTTTATACATTTGTCTACCAATTTGGTAGCGTCTTGAGTCCCAGTTCAATACTGCCAGTCTTGCAAGTGCTTTAGATTTGAAGCGTATGCTTTCAAATCCTTATAAGCCTGATTCGCAACCCAGGGATGAGCACTTACGTTAGATTAAGTCTACGGCTGATTCTCTAGCAGCCATTAAATTTCTAGTTTGCGATCTAGAGTTGATTTAATACACTATTAATGGTATTGGATCAGAATATGACAACTTTGTTGATAATTTATCATTTTGCCTGGTGATATTGCATTTCATGAGGTGTGTACACGATTATTGTTCCATGAACGTTGTGTTAATTTTGTTCGTAATCGTGAACATGGAGGTATGGGTCATCAAGCATTTGCAGCAACTACCACTGGAACTAGTACTGCTGTCATCAACTCGGATCAGTTGAATCAAAATAATCATTCCAAAGGGCGAAACAACAAGGGTCAGAATCAATGGCATAATAACAACCGCAATAGCAATGATCAAAACAACAACAATAACAACAACAATTAGAATTCTAACTCTTCTCCTCAGCCGGCTACTTCTTTCAGGAGTGCGCCTATATAGGTTCTGTTTATTGCAATTCAGCTGTTTCATCGTCCGATATTTTTTGCCCCTCTGCTTTTGCTATTAATTCTTTATGCAAGTAATAAAACATTTTAGATGGTGTTAGGTTCTACTCCTAATATAATTTGCCAGATTTGTCAGTCTCCTAGACACTATGCTGTGTTTTGTCCATCTAAATATCAGCCTAAACACCATTCCTCTCTACCTGCTATGACCACTTTTTCTCCGGTTTCTTTGGTATCCATATTTAGCTACAGCTGCTCACATGACTCCTGATGAAGGTATTTTATCTTCCAAGACTCCTTACACTGGTTTTGAAAAAGTTGAAGTGCAGAATGGTGCTTTATTGTCTATTGCTCACATTGCTTCATTGATCATTAAAGCCCAATCAAAGTCATTGTCTCTTACTTCTGNNNTTCATGCGCCTCCGCTGAAGCTGAAACATAATCTATTGTCAATTAGGCGTCTTTGTAGAGATAACGATTGTCATGTCGAGTTTTATGATTCTTGTTTTTCTATAAAGGATAACACCACCGGCGATGTCCTATTGTAGGCCCCTAGTATTGGTAACCTCCACCCTATTTCTCTCACTCCAAGACATGCATCAACCTCTACTTTTCTTGCTTTTGATTCCTCTGGAGATACTTGGCATAGACAGCTTGGTCGTTGTGCAGTTAAAGTTTTAGATATACTTAGGAAAATAAACTTATTTCAATTACTGTTTTTCATGATAATTGTGTTACTTGTTGGCTTAGTAAATCTCGCCGTATTCCTTTTCACTTAGTTGAACACAGTTCTGTTTCTCCGTTATAGTTAATACATTCTGATGTTTGATAAACTCCTGTTGTTTCTCATTTAAGTTTTCGGTATTATGTATTTTTTGTGGAGGATTATTCTCGTTTTACCTGGTTCTATCCCATGAAATGGAAAAATGAGGTCTTCATAACTTTTACAAATCTTAAGACCATGGTTAAGAAACAATTTGGATGTTCTATTAAAATTTTTCAAAGTGACAGACAGGTGAGTTTCATAACTTACCTATGCAGGATTTTTTTTTCCCCTTCAAAATGGGATTCTTTTTTGAAAATCTTGTCCTGACACACAAGATCAGAAGATGTAGCAAAACGTAAGCTTCGTTATCTTTTTAAGATGATTCGTGGTTTTTTGATTCAATCTCTCTTTCCATCTCGATTTTGGGTTGTAGGAAAGATAAGGACTAACCTGAATGCGGAAGCGTACTATTCGTAATAATCTACAATAATAAAGAATACCAGTCACGCGATTAATAATCCCGAGCGGCTACTAGAGTCGCTTAGAAGATGTCCACGTCCTAAACCCGAATACCCGTCAATGATAGTAGGGCAACCGTGGGGAGGAGGGGAGGAGAGTATAATTGTTCCTTGTTGTTTTGTGTGTCTCTCGGCTGACCCTCCCAATCCTCCTTTTATAGGTAATGGGAGGGAACAACTAGGATCTAGGGTAGCCGCTTTGTGGCCGTCGGGCCTCAACTAATAGGCCCGTCCAACGGCTCCCACTTGGCCACAAAGGCCGCAAACACACATGCTCTCTATGAACCATCCCTCCTTACACGTCATACTGAGAATAGGACGTGCGACCGGAAATAACAAATAGCGCTATATTAAGTTACCATCTAACTAACATAGCGTTTTCACATAATGTTATACCTCAAGTCATCCTAAACATCACCAGTGGCATTCCTAATCCCTTTGTGCCATGATATATCATTTTGATTATACACTTAGTATAATCGCCCGGGTTGATAT
>NCQT01087669.1:1050-16181 GCA_002740465.1 Stenocereus thurberi | reverse complement strand
ATCTGTGGAGGGTATTCAACTTACACTCAAAGGATTGTAAGGAACAAGCTAAGAACTCCCGACACTCAACTTGAACTTAATGGAATCCGAAACTGAAAATGGAGTAAAGGATAGTCCCACACCTGAAACTTGGATACAGAAATACCACCAAGCTTAAGCTTAGGGCCGTTAAACAGTGATTAAGGTACAAAAACACCACTTAATTAAAGTTTAAGACTCACTTGACCACCGCCTAATTTGGCATAGCTAGGATAAGCAAGTAAGAATTTAAGACACGAAAGGGAGCAATGCTCTCAAATCACTTTTCAACTTCAAAGATAGCAAGCTGACTACAAAATAAGGTCTCTAAAAGGTCTTATATGGATGTTCATGTGTTGCCTAGGAAAGGTTAAGAGGTTTCTTCAAAGTTAGGAAACTGCTAAGCTAGCTTAATCTAGCCTAATCTAGCTTAGTCCAATCAGTTTTAACTAAATACGATTTAATCAAGCTAATTATAACTTTATGCACCAAAATAAGCTAGATTATACTCATTACATTTAGCCTAAATAAGCAAGCAAGCTGCTGCCCATTGATTAACTAACACCGTAAGCAGACAGGTAGTCGTAGTATAGATAAAGATATCATTCCTCAGAGACTAATGTAACTTATCGAGTCTTGTGTGTCAGAATGTGCTAAGTAAAATTCTAATTCAAAGGGTTCGATTTAACAACTTCTAATTCACTATTCTGTACCAATCAAAGAGAAAATATGTTTACGAATTCATAGTTAGGAAAGAGTATTGGATCAAAACGAATTAACATGTACTTTTCTCTAATCGGTTAATCTCGAGGTATTGCAATCTATCCAGAAATTTGATCTATTCTTTCGAAATCAATCAAATTTGCCTAAATTAAGCAAAAGTCGTTCTCTCAAACTAATTTGCCTTAATTCAAGCTCAATATTTTCAATTACTCACTAGTCCTCCTAACATACAAATCTCTCTTTCTATATGACTTAACGCTAGGTATAATCAAGCAGTCCAAGTACCAAATGTCACCTTTTAGTTTTTTATACGTTTATTTCAAATAAGCAAGCAAATTTTGGCCAAAAATCTACTCACCACATATCAAACACTTGACAGAATGAAATCCAATCAATCATAAAAATAAGCACAATTCTTTAAATTAAATCATGATCCAACAGCACTTATATAAACTACTAAATCCCTGGACAAAAAGAAAATTACTCAGACATGATTAAGAAGTAAACAAAACTAACCAACAACCCGGCGAAATTTGAGAGAAAGGCTTGACTGAGATGACCTTCAACCAAGGGCTTCAAACTTCCACAAAAACCAAACACACACACTCAAGATTTCTTACCAAAACTAAAAATCAAACTAGAAAACAAAATTTGAGAAAAAAAGAAATTAGGCTAAAACTCTAATCTAAGGCTTTTGTATTGCTCTAGGATTGCTTTTAACTGCTGCAGGATGAAGCTATTTATAGAGGATCTCACTTGATCTCAGCCACATAGCCGAAGGAAGACGAAGACCCAGCAGTTACTGGCTCACCACGGTCCATGGCAGGTACCACGGTCCGACCGTGGTCTGGGCTGGAGCCGGATTTTGCTCTTGTCTTGCTCCGCGGACATTGCAACTCATGGGTGTCTATGGGGGAGGTCAAAATACATCTATTATGGTCAAATGCTTGATAAAAAGGCTTAAAATCCTACAAAATACATCAAACAACTATACTCAAGAATAAATCGAGAATAAGAGTATAAATAATAACATTAAGCACATTATTCTGCTAACAATTGACACAAAATAGCCTTAAAATGATGCACACATTAAGCACTTATCAAACTCCCACATACTTAAACTGTTACTTGTCCTCAACTATACATAACCTCCTCATGATAGACATAGGTGACATTCAAATGGTAAAGCTGATCCAAAGGTAGCCCAAAAAGATGCAACAATCATTAATAAACAGATCAAGCAATGAAATTTTCAAAAACCTTTTAATAGACCACAATGTCAAACTTGAACCAATCTTCCACCAAATCGTCAAATACAGTTATTTCAACACATGAAACAAGTAAGGGTAGCAAGGCTGGTAGAACCTCACTATAGTCATGTAGCTCTCAGCACTCATGTGTTTAATAATAATAAAGGTTCTCTCAATTCTCATTTCTTAGACTCAAATCTACCATAAGCTTGACAAGATTCTCAAATCCACCATCACTAAAATGCAAACACATTAGACAATTATGAGAACTTTCATAGGGTTATAACAGGGCTATGGGTAAAGGGAAGAGGGGAACAAATGTTTTGGAACTGAGAAGTTAGAAGCCAAAGACTAAGAGCTAAACAAATCCAATGCATCATACTGCATCCTTCTTAAACCGTATCAATTTATTAGCAAAATAAATCCTAAATTGAAGAGAGAAAGAGTCCAAAATTACCAATATCTTACAATCCCAACAAGGATAACACTTTCTTTCAATTTTTTTCTTTCTTCATTTTTTTTTGGTTTCTTTTTTTTTCATTTTTGTTTTGTTTTTTCGATCCTTTCTTTCTTTTTTTTTCCAAAAAGGATAGCCAAGAGGAGATCCATAACGAACTTTAAATTTCAACTCTTCTCCATACTTTGTACAATAAAACAAGGGATTTATCAAGATTTCACATCCCTTTACCAAATAGCCAAAATTCACTAAAAGTTAACAATCCACCTAACTAGCGCCCTATTAAACTTGATGCAAAAGAATGAAACACTCCTATAGTCTTGGCTTAAAGATAAGATAAGTATTTGGCCATAGGCTATAATAGGAGGTTTAAATCAAGAAAAATGGATATAGGCTCAAAGGAGCTACCAAGGGATACAATACACAACAAAGGTGGCCATTTGGCTATGGGGTTTCAACAAATCAAGGAAAAATTTTACCTCAATTAAATTGTCTAAATACATACGCAAAATGTGATCTTTAATGAGAATCAAAGCAAGTTTTAGAGAAATGACGTCAAAGAAGAGTCACACATGAAAGAAAATATGAAACTCAAATGATGAATAGCCTCTAAAAGCTCAAAATCTCACAGGATATCTACCAAGGTCAAAACTAGCTCACTAGTAAACACATGCAAAAACTTATGTAAAGACTCATGGGGTAAATCAACTCACATTCAACATGTGGTCAAAGCATGGAATTCATTTCGAAAACTCATTTGCAAACATTTTATGCATAATTTGGGCGAATCAAAGAATCAAACTAAATCATAGAAGTCTACCAAATCTATAAAGATCATTATCGGAGGATTTTTTTCATTTTTTTCTTTTATATTTATTTTTGATTTTTTTACGCAGGCTCCTACAAACAATGCAAACTAACATGCAAAGAAACCAATAAAAGAAAGAAACTAAAATGTAACATAGAATGAAAAGAAAACTAAATGCGCTACTAAACAAGCCTAAAATCAAAAATAAAAAACTACAACTAAAAACATGTACAAAGCACAAACACACCAAACCGAAAACAGGCGTCAGATGACAAATAGAATGACTTACTCCCCCATGCTTGAATCACACATTGCCCTCAATGTAGGCACATAACAAAAAAAGAAAGGGGAGAAGCAAAGAGCAATTAGAAAGGGGTTGGTGATAGAGGATGGAGTGGTTAGCCATAGGAGATATATTAATCGTACCACGTCTCTATACATGCCCTATAGTCTTCGAAATATTGTGTCTGGTGAGCAAGCATCCCACGAAGCTCATCGTGGCACTCTTGGACAAAGTCCCGAAGAACAGCGGTCTCAGAAACAACAAATGCGCTGAGAGAAACTTGTTACTCTTGAATGGATCTACGGGTGTCTTGAATATCAGAATAGTCAAGAGGGGGTGGTTGAGAGGAAGAACTAAGTCCAGCTTGACTAGAGTGAGGGGCTGGATGATGGGGTGCTGATCGAACAACCTCCTCATCACCAAGTACCCAATAAAGGTTACCTCAATGAAGTAAAATGGTTCGATCAACATTGGGAAGTGGCAAAAGTCGGTCCCTGGGGTAAATTCAATACAAACGGTCAGCCTCAACTTTACAAAAGTTCATAATCTCAAAAGCAGCTTGATCAAGCCGCTCAGACTCAAAAACTCTACCCTCAGGGTTGGGCTCAACTCCCAAGAATCTAGCAATAGTAGTTACAATCACACCAATGACTATCCTACCTTTAGTGCTAACAGCAGTACTATGTAATTGTCTAGCTAAAAATGAACCTGGGTCAAGCTGATCACCATTAAGCATATAGGATAAAAAGTACAACTCAAAAAGTCTCAGGACATTTAGGNNNNCATCCCGAGCAAACAGAGAATAAGTCAAAATATGGTGGCTACTCTAATGCAAGGGTTCCTAATATGTGTGCATTTTGATGACCTGGTGTTGTACCGAACACTCCTTGAAAGTTCACCCCAAAACACGTTCAGATTGAATGCGCGGGGGATTTGGCGGTGCAATAAATCTATGCTAATTGAAAATACTATTGAAAGTACCTAAGTTAAATTCATACAATTAACCCTGCAAATAAAACAATATATATTCGGCTTGACATTGAGGCCCTCTAATGACCTCTACATGGACTGTACTAAGAAATTCTAGGGTTAGGTCCCAATATGTATGCTCTTTGAATTCTAAAAGTGTACTATACCCCCTCTTGCAAGAACCATCTAATATCATCAAACATTTCCAGTCGGGCTAATAAATCCCCATCATAATATCTAGATGCTACAACCATACGTTCATTCAAGCAATTGTACCTAGCAGCATGATCGAGATACGTTAAACCAAGATGTGAAGAATGTTACATCTAGCACGCGCAGTTCAGGATGCCCTTTGAGGTTGATAAGGTGCTTGACTTGGTGACCAAACCTCTTTGTGATCCTTTGTTTCTTGTTTGGTGCCATGGTTGCAAACTCTAACTAAAAACAAAACTAAAACCAAAAATAAGAACTAAAACCTAGAAAATTGAAGATATTAACCAAAAAAATATGAAGGATAAGAGAGAGAAAAGGATGGGTATAGTGGATGAATGAATATGAGATGAATTTGAAGAAGAAGAAGAAGAAAACAGATGAAATTTGTGGAGAAAAAGGGAAGATTGAGTGATAGGAAATGATTTAGTTTGAAAATGACTGAAAATGCTGAGGAAATAAGGGAAGACTAGAGGTATTAGTTATGAACATTTAGAGGGAGAAAATGGAGGTAAAGAGAGAGTATGTCGAGAGGTTGAAGAAGAAGTGATAGAGAGGAAAGGGCATCACGGTCAAAAACCTAGACCGCGGGCCGTAGCGGTCCATCACGGACCGTGGCCTTCACCACAGGCCCACCATGGTGTTTGCTGACACAGCTTTTTTTCCTTTTTTCTGGGTTGGCAACCCACGGTCGTATTTCTGGGGGTACTGGCCATGGTGCTGACATTTTATTCATTTTTTTTGTTTTTGTTTTCTCTCTCTTTTTTTTCATCACAAATTATAAAAATAGTAGAAATAAAAGCTAAAGGAAAGAAAAAGAGAAAGGAAAAAGAACTTGGGTTGCCTTCCAAGAAGTGCCTTTTTAAGGTTAAGAGCTTGACCCTTGTTCTATGCTCGGTTCGGATCAAATATTGTATGGACATTGACTTTGTTCCGGACCACAAAATCAAATTTCTTCAAATGAAGGTACCATCTTAAAAGTTCTGGCTGCAGGTCCTTCTTCTTCATAGCTTGGTGTCACAATGCATAATCTGCATGCAAAACAAATTACTCTTATGGCCTATCAGATGGGCTACTATCAACTTGTTAAACCCCTGCATCAAAATTTGCATCAAAAACTTCCAAGGGGGCATAGGGAGAACAGTTTGTGCAAACCTGCAATAATCACTCATGGAAGACTCATTAAGAACAGAGGCCGCAACCTTGGCCTTGTTAGGCGGCATAGGAGCAGAAAACTCTACCTTAACATATCATTGGTCGGGGTCCTCATAAGAAATCTAGTTAGAATCAGGAGGATCTTCACAATTCAAGACATACTCCATATCAATCTCAAAGGAAAGGGGTAATGCATCCAATACACAAGAATGAGGAGAAACCACGTCCTCCTTTCTATGACTAAATGCAGCAAAACGTCCTTCTACCTTAAAAGAGATATGGCTCTCTCTTACATCAATGTGACAACCAGGTGTCGTCAAAATGGGGCGATCTAGGATAATTTGAGCATCATCGATTTCAAGCATATCAACTATAATGAAGTGCTCCAACACCCAAATGTCTTCTATATTGACTAGCACATTATCTAATTTGCCTATAGGTTGCATCACAAATTCATTTGCCAACTGTAGTGAAAAAGGTGTGGCTAGTAATTGTCCAAGGTGCAACTTGTGAAATAAAGAATAGGGCATTATGCTAGCACTAGCACCTGGATCGCATAAACCTCTCTCAATTTCCACATTTCCCACAATGCAGGGGATAGAAAAACTACTTGAGTTAGGGAGCTTAGAGGGAAAGATGGTGGGAATCTCAACAGTGTCATTCTCTTTGCATGTGGCAGTCTTGCCATCATTATTTCTCTCCTTATTTCCAGCCATTATTATTTCCCTGCCCTCTTCCATTGGCGTATTCTCAGGGTCAGTTAAGTCATCCTCTTCTTCCTTCATGGTAACACAGTTACAATGCTCACGAGGGTTATGTTCGGGCTTGCTAGGAAGTCCATTTGGGGGCATAGATGAAAAACTAGCTTTTTGGGCAATTTGGGCTTCTAACATCCCATTGTAAGTTGTAAACACATCAACCTTTGAGACTAGTTGCTTAATATACTCATCCTAGTTTTGTTGTGCCATAAGTATGCTTTCCATCATTGCTTTTAAATTAGACTTTTGGGGCATTTGAGAAGGGAATGGGGATCATTGAAAACCAGGGGTGGTCTAACATTCATAGGAGGCACATTTGACAGGTTTGGGTTAGACCTATAAGAAAATTTTGGATAATTCTTCTGACCCAGATTATATGTATTAGAGTAAGGGTCCTTGGTCAGTCTCAGGTTAAAGTTTTGAACATAATTAACTTCACTAGGATCTTAGGAAAAGGGACTTCCAACTTGACAATTTGAAGTTGCATGCTCAACAGAACCATAAATTTCACAAGGGGAAGGGGCACTAGAATTCAAAGCATTAATATTCATTCGATCCAGCCTTTGAGTCATAGCATCTACTTTAGCAGAAAGTATAGTAAGTGCATCAACTTCAAGCTTACCTCCAACCCGCTCAGATTGGCCTCATTCAGTGGACCATTTAAAGTTGTTTAGCGCCATCTTCTCGATCAAATTATAGGCTTCATCCTTAGTCTTGCTCATCAGAGTTCCTCCTGCCACCGCATCAATAGTGGACCTTATAGACTGATCACACCATTATAAAAGGCTTGGATACTTATCCAACGCTGAAGACCATGATGGGGGCATAAATGCAGCAGATCTTTAAAATGCTCCCAGGCTTCATAGAGCGTCTCATAATCTTTTTGCATGAAGCTGGCAATCTGATTCCTTAGGCTTGCTATTTTGTTCGGAGGGAAAAACTTGGCGAGTAATGCTCTTGTCAACTCATCCCAGGTGGTAATGCATCTAAATGGCAAGGAGTGTAACTAAGCCCTTGCCTTATCCCTCAATGAGAAAGGGAATAAGTGCAGGCGAATCGCATCACCGGAGGCTCCATTGAGCTTCAATGTGTTGCACACTTCTAAAAAGATCGAGAGGTGTAGATTTGAGTCTTCCGAAGGCGTTCTGCCAAAGTGGGATTGCTGCACCATGGAAATGAGTGCCGATTTGAGCTCGAAATTATTGGCATCTACAGTAGGCGAGTGATGCTTGAGGCGATCCCTTAGACTCCAGGGGTAACGAAATCTCGAAGAGTCCTTCTTTGATCACATCCTCCTCCTACCATGTTTGAATTCCTTCTTACCTTGCACCTTTGTTCTTCAATCCTTTGCTTTTTCCTCCTTAAGCAGAAGGTCCTCTCAATCTCAAGATCAGGTTCGTATAAGATCAGACTTCGCATAATCTAGGAAAAATTCTTGCAAGTACTATCACCAACACTACTAGTGCAATTAAATAGGAAAAGAAAATAATAATAAAACACAGTAAAATACTTAGTCACTTTCGCAAGGCTATCTCAATAGTTAACAGTTTAGTCCCCGGGGACTAAAGTGACTTAGCGAGTCTTGTCTATCAGAATGTGCTAAGTAAACTTCTAATTCAAAGGGTTCGATTTAACAACTTCTAATTCACTATTCTGTATCAATCAAAGAGAAAATATGTCTAGGAATTCATAATTGTGAAAGAGTATTGGATCAAAATGAATTAACATGTGCTTTTCTCTAATCGGTTAATCTCGAGAAATTGCAATCTATCCAGAAATTTGATCTGTTCTTTCGAAATCAATCAAATTTTCCTAAACTAAGCAAAAGTCATTCTCTCAAACTAATTTATCATAATTCAAGTTTAATATTGCCAGTCCTTCTAACATACAAATCTTTCTTTCGAGATGACTCAACACTAGGTTTAATCGAGCAGTCCAACAATGAAATATCACATTTCAGTTTTTCATTCATTTATTTCAAGTAAGCAAGCAAATTTTGCTCAAAAATCTACTCACAACATATCGAAAACTTGACAGAATGAAATCAAACCAATCATGAAAATAAATACAGTTCTTTAAATTAAAACATGATCCAACAACACTCACATAAACTACTAAATCCTTAGGAAAAAAAAGAAAACTACACAGATATGATTAAGAAATACACAAAACTAACCAACAATCTGGTGGAATCTGAGAGAAAGGCTTGACTAAGATGGCCTTTAATCAAGAGCTTCAAACTGCTTCAAAAACCCAACACGTACACTCAAGATTTCTCACCAAAACTAAAAATCAAACTAGAAAACAAAATTTGAGAGAGAAAGAAACTGGGCTAAAACTCTAATCGAATGCTTCTGTGTTGCTCTAGGATTGCTTTTCACTGTTACAAGACAAAGCTATTTATAGAGGATCTTGCTTGATCTCAGCCACACAGCCGAAGCAAGACGAAGCCAGCAGTTACAGGCTCACCATGGTTTGTGGCAGGTACCACGGTCCGACCGTGGTCTAGGTTGAAACTGGATTTCTGCTCTTTTCTTACTCCACGGGCGTAGCAATTCGTGGAGGTCCATTGGGGAGCTCAAAATACATATATTTTGGTCAAATGATGGGCAAAAAAGCTTAAAATCCTGTAAAAACACATCAAACAACTATACCCAAGTGCAAATCGAGAATATGAGTGTAAATAATAACATTAAGCACATAATTCTTCTAAAAATTGGCACAAAATAACCTTAAAATGATGCACACATTAACCACTTATTGCGCATATGTGAGAGAAAAGTAAAAGGTGGCCTTATCTCCCTTGCACTTTACGGCTGACCAATGAGGTTCATTCTGCTTTTCTTCTTTTGTTTCTCATTGGTTCTTCAATTGGCTGATGAGAAAGGCTTATAATTATGTCTAATATCTCTTTGACTTTTTGAAATGCTGCTTAGAGAAGATTGGATGGGCAGAAGGCTAGTAATCCTCCACGGCATCAGCTAGCTCTAACCTGGCAGTTTCTTGCTATTTTTGTGGACCACATTTCATATGCAAAAAGTGAGCATGATTTGGATTTCCTTGCATGGGGGAAAACCTTAGGATGTCCCCTAACTCCTCTAACTGTAATTTTAGCTTTTATACATGATTTGCTGCCTCAACTCCTTAGAAGCTTTAGACTGGTCCAAACTAGGTTAAGCCTGCATGGTCTGTAAAACTGACCTAGTTCTCTCATTTTTACATGACTTAACCGAAATCTTTTTACATGCCCTGAAAGATAAGATCTTGAGGAATCAAAATATCAAAAAATATCACACTTAGACCTTAAGGAGGCCTAAGTAATTAAGCACACCAAACTGGATACATTCTGGTTTAACCAAGCAGTCTGGACAATTTGCATTTAATGGCTGATTTGGTGGCCAAATGAAGTCCTAATGACTTTAAACTTGCTTTATTAGAAAACTGACTTCCTGAACTTCAATTTCATAGCAAAATCTTGGACTTAAATCTCATGGAAGTCGAAGTAACTTGATTCCCAAAATCGGGCAGCTACACTATTTTAAACTCATGACCTGTTGTTTCTGTTCCTTGATAGAATATGGATGATTTATTTAACTTTTGACCAGTAAACTTAGATTACCTTGGCTAATTTTGTCCTCCAAATTAAGAGGCATGGAAGGATCTCCGTCATCCTCCCCTTGTTGAGAAAGATTTGACCTCAAATCAATTAGGTAGTCATCTTCCATACTTTGCTTAATCATGGCTGAAATAAGATCATCCATTCAAATAAGTCTCTATTGACCTTAGAGACTCCTTCCTATTCATTTTCTTTGCTGATTTGAATCTGATTTGGAGGGGACCCTTCGGACATGTCTTGACCCTATTCCTTAGAAACTCTAAATTCAGAATTTGGAGCTTTAAGGAACGGTTCACTAGAAGTGAGAAGAAGGCTGAGATGCTAATGGCTCTTTGATGGATGGTTAATGCCCAAAATAAGCATTTCACCTTCATCCGCTTTCACTATTATCTCCTCCAAAGTTCCCTCAAGATCATCCCCAACATTCTCTTTATTTTCCTCCTCTAATTTGGCCTCCTCAGCTGCCTCCATTCGACTGAGGTAACAATCCTATGGTTGGTGCAATCTGAAGGTAAGTGACCAAATCCTTGGCACTTAAAACATCTTTGGATGCCCTTAGGAATGGGTTTAGGTCTAGGTGGGGGTGGGCTTGGCTGTGGAGTTTAGCTCTTTTGTGGGGTGGGAGGAATGGGTGTCGTGGGTTTAGGGAGAAAAATGGGGCTCCCCTTGTTAAAGGGTTCATTCTAAAGTGGGGGCTTTGGAAATTCATGCTTAAAGGGCCTTGATTTTCTTTTTTGCTCAACCTTATAAGTAAGCACAGATACTTCATCAAAGTTAGTGTATTATTGTAATTCAACTACGTTAGCATACTTAGGATCAAGCCCCCCTAAGTATCTTAAAATAGTTTTCTCTTCTGGCTCTTGAATATCACACTTGATCATGAGTTTCTCAAACTCACATATGTATTCTTTAACATTGAGGCCACCTTGTGTAAGATTATAGAACTAAGAGTAACTATCTTGGATGTAGGTGGATGGAAGAAATCGTGACTTTAGCTTGGCTTTCATCTTCTCCCACGTCTTGATCTTGCTCTTTCTACACCTAACCCTCTTGGCATAAAGGTTAGCCCACCATAAAGAGGCGTACTTCCTTAGCCTAAGGGCCACCAGCTTTACTTTCTTATCATCAGGCACGTCCTTGTACCTAAAAACTATCTCCACCATATGCATCCATTTGAAGAACTCTTCTGGATCCCACTTGCCTTCAAATTCTAGAATCTCAACTCTAAAATCATTAGAGTTGGCTTAAAATCTTGGCTCCCTTCTTACGCTCCTTGCTGGTTCATCCTCACCAGATGAACTCAATGGGTTGTTAGCTTCTTCTTCATCTCTAGGATCAAACCGGGTTGGTTCTTCATTGATCTTTTACTTTTGTTTCAAGAAAGTACCTAACTGTTTCCTTAGGTACTCATTCTGAGCTCTTAGTTCTTGATTAGAACTCTTGAATTCTTGATTTGAAGTAGTAATTTCATGATTACTCATCAAGACAGCATCAAGTTTATCATCTAAACTTAAGCTAATACTCATTGTGTATACGGTTTGCTTAGAACATAAATGGGGTTTGTGTTTAGGAAAGTGTTTGGATGGCTTTGGGGCGTGTGGGGGTAGGTTTCAGGCCAAGATAAAACTTGCTCTAATACCAAATATGACGTATCTGTGGAGGGTATTCAACTCACACTCAAAGGATTGCAAGGAACAAGCTAAGAACTCACGGCACTCAACTTGAACTCAATGGAATCCAAAACTGAAAATGGAGTAAAGAATAGGTCTAAACCTAAAACTTGGATACAAAAACACCACCAAGCTCAAGCTTAGGGCCCTTAAACTATGATAAAGATACAGAAACATCACTTAATCAAAGCTTAAGACTCACTTGATCACCATCTAATCTGGCCTAGACTAGGATAAGCAAGTAAGCATTTAAGACACGAAAGGGAGCAATGCTCTTAAATCACTTATCAATTTCAAAGATAATAAGTTGAGTACAAAATAAGATCCCTAAAGGCCCTTATATGGATATTCGTGTGCTGCGTAGGACAGGGTAAGGGTTTTCTTCAAAGTTAGGAAACCTCTAACCTAGCTTAATCTAGCCTAATCTAGCTTAGTCAAATCGATTGTAACTAAACACGATTTAATCAAGCTAATTACCACTTTATGCACCAACATAAGCTAGATTATACTCATTACATTCACCCTAAGTAAGCAAATAAGCAAGCAAACTGCTGCCCATATGTGAGAGAAAAGTAAAAAGTGACCTTGTCTCCCTTGCACTTTACGGCTGACCAATGAGGTTCATCATGCTTTTCTTCTTTTGTTTCTCATTAGTTCTTCAATTGGCTAATGAGAAAGGCTTATGATTGTGTCTAATATCTCTTTACTTTTCTAAACATGCTGCTTAGATAAGATTAGATGAGCAGAAGGCTTGTAATCCTCCACGACATCAGCTAGCTCTAATCGAGCAATTTTTGGCCGTTCTTGTGCACCATGTTTCACATGCAAAAACTGAGCATGATTTGGATTTCATTATATGGGGGCAAACCTTAGGATGTCCCCTAATGCTTCCAAGTGGAATTTTAGCTTTTGGACTTGATTTACTGCCTCAATGCTTTAGAAGCTTCAGATTGGTCAAAACTAGGCCCAGCCTGCACAGTTTGCAAAACTGACCTAATTCTCCCATTTTTCCATGACTTAACCCAAATCATTTTATATGTCTTGAAAGATAAGATCTTAAGGAACCAAAATATCAAAAAATGTCAAACTTAAACCTCAAGGAGGCCTAAGTGATTAAGCACACAAAATGGGGTACATTCTGGTTCAAGCAGGTAGTCTGCACAGTTTGCATTTAATGGCTGATTTGGGTGGGCCAGTGAAGCCCTAATCATTTCAAACTTGATTTGTTGGAAAACTGACTTCCTGAACTTCAATTTCATGGCAAAATATTAGACTTAAATCTCATGAAAGTCAAACTAATTTGATTCCCAAAATCGGGCTGCTGCACTGTTTTAAACCCACAACCTGTTGTATGTGTTTCTTGACAGAATGTGGATGATTTCTTTAATTTTTGGCAAGCAAACTTAGATTGCCTTCACTGATTTGTCCTCCAAATTAAGAGGCATGGAGGGATCTCCATCAATCATATAGCACCACATGCAAATAAAATTATTTTTATTTTGCCAACGCAAATTTCCATGCGTTAGGTTGACTATGATGGAACAACTAAGTGGCGGTAAATGCTGGCCAATTAAAAATTGTCATGCGTTGTTAATGATGTAGAAAATAATAATAATAACTTCTTTATTTAGGACAAGAAGATAATAACTTGAAATACGGACCTAAGCATATGGCCCAACTCTAACGTTAGGTTAGTGGTGCCTAATAAGGGTCATCTTCGTTACTTTCTACACATTCGGCTTCTGCAAATTTCAAAAGCTCAAACTGAGGTGTCATCCAGCTTCCAAGCGATAAGGCTCAACGCTTACAGCACTCAAAAAAACAATGATCAATAATCAACACCTTTTGTAGCTCAAGATTAAGGATGACCTCGATGTTCGTTATTCGGCTCTACATCGATTGAGATTAAGCGGTTATACTCTTGAATCTTTCGAGTTCTAAGGAATTTGATTCATAAGATTACTTTGTTTGTATTCAACATAGAGATTGTACACATATACACAGTATTAATACAAAATTCAATTTGTTTCTCGATTTTCTCATTTTATTTAATTTAGACTTCGAATTTGTGTTCGCAACCCGCCTGAAAATTATGAGCATTTTAGATAAGTTAAAAACCGTATGAGCAAGGGAAATGGGGAAGGGTTCAACTTTAGATATGCTGTACAATATGATGGAATTTTAACTACTAGACTAAAATTTCAAAATTATAGAAGGTATAGATTTTTTTTTATTTGTGCAATTTATATATCACGTAACTTAGATAGAGAGATGACATAACTTGTTGTCTATTCCAATCGTGACTTGGATTCTTGCTATAATAAAAAAGTTTGGGACGTGACTCCCCTCTTTGAAGGCAGATTATTTTATCCTAACATATTGCTTTTGACGGCTGATCACCCTATGATCTATTGAGTTCATTTGACTATCCCACATTAAAATATAAATGCAAGGGCTTCTGATTTGGTTGGCATAAGTTTCATCTTTTATTTGAAATACGTAAAATCAAATCTCATTAGCCATATAATTCACTAACTTGTGTGGGTGAAGCGACTGACCTTTCTGCCTAGGCTTTGGTAGGGCTTTGCTTGTGCTTGGGCATGGTCCATTGGGTCCCTTGGATAGGAACCCATAGTTCTCAATGTTGGCCAATGTTAAAAAAAGTGTACTAAGATATAAATTAGAAATAATAGTTATAAATTTACATATTCAATTCTCTATGTATGATAATTTTTATTAGCTTTCGAAAATTCACCCTTATTTTTATGATCTGTCCTTTAAAAGCAAAGAAACTTCTCTCCTCTAAAATGTGCCATGTCATTAGCTCAATCTATATGCTTGACACTAATATGTACATATATATATATGTGTGTGTGTGTGTGTGTGTACACACACACACACACACACACACACATACATATGTTGTATATAGAAATCCAAACAAAAACTCTGTTCTTATTAACAAAAAGTACACCGGCATATTATGATTGGTCCATTTTAATTTTCATCATTAAAACTCATCCTATTCTTGGCGATATTTTCCATCTAGTTATACTACATCATGTTAGTAGAAATTTCGCGTTCATCTTTTTAATATATTTAGAATGATTGAAATCCAAATAAGTAATTTACTTGCCTATTTAAAAGGATTCTCAAATATAGTAATAAATAATCGAAACTTCATGGAGAGTGGAAATCAATAATCTGATCTTAT
>NCQT01087645.1:20779-30845 GCA_002740465.1 Stenocereus thurberi | reverse complement strand
CATGTTCACCCAAATTATTGTTCCACCGTTGCCTAACCTGTGTTACTATTGTCCACAGCCATATAGTCATCTATCGCTCTATGCGATTATAGATGATTACGTCGAAAAATCTTGGGTTTTCATTATAGAGCCTCCATGCCGGTATGAAGTAGAAGCTCCTGTCGCTCTTATTGTGCCAGTCAATTGGGAAGAAGGGGTCCACTACATACGATGTACTAATGTTAGGTATACCAGGTATATAATTTGTATATATAAAATTTTCTTCTATCATTGTTAATCAAATTATCACTAAATCTTGATTTTTGGTTTAGGTACAAGAGATGGAGGTGGATTCTTCATCACTGGCGTCATAACTTAACTCATCATAATCTAATTTAGCGTACTTTGTATCGAGTTCACTGCCTAATGTGTCAATCATCTTTATATAGACTTATTCCATAATGATATAGCTTTCAATTGTTAATCATATTGTTTATGCACGCAGTTGCTGTATATTTAATTTTTTTGTTGGATTTTTTCCTTCTCTTTACTTATTTATAGTATTAATTATTTCTACACTAACTATCCATTTATTTTTTTGATAACATAGCTATGAGTTATCCATTTAAACATGCTCCGTGCTTTTGCACGGGCCCATACTAGTAGCATACAACTAAAACATTATATATGGATCTAGGTAACGAACATGAAAGAAAGGAGCTAATAAATTTATAGGTGTGCTAGCTGTGCAACTTATAGTCATGGTTGTTGATACCCGAGGTAGTAAGTTCATCTTTAACTTTGAATGATAGAAAAGATTTGTTTTCATTCCTCAAGATTTTTTGTAATAAAAAAACTATTTGGGGGAACAAATTGTATTCGTAAGTCATAAATTGCATCGTGGCTTTTGCAAGAATTATTTAGGCCATGTTCGAGAAAATTAGCGGTTCAACTAGCAGATAGCAGTTCAGGCAGCGAATAACTATTTAGGCAGCGGATAGCGTTTCTAATTGAGCTGTTAGTGGACAGCTGTTTAAATGAGCAGTTGAAATAAATGTGTTGGGTAAATTTAGCTGTTCGATTAGCTGATTAATGTAAATTGACATAAAAGTATATTGATAATTTCCAAATATAAAATTTTCAAAGGATTTTTTTTGCAAAAAAATATGAAATGCTACTTTTGAATGCATAATATAATACTATTAGCTTTTCAAAAATGCAGCTTAAAATGCTAATCAAAATACTATATTATCGAATACTAAAAATTACCTAATGAGTATATTGACTTAGTCAAAACGCTAAAAGCTACCAAAAACACTGTTGCCGAACATGCTGTAAGTCCATAAATAAGAAGAAGCATGTGAATGATGGCAAAATGAGCTAATATTAAAAAGATATATTTGAAAATGCGAAAGTTATACTATATTGTAATTAGGGTTGTTATTATTTTTATTTTTTTGGGTTGAAAAAAGGTCTTCAGATAGAAGACATAGATGATAACCTAAAAATTTAGTAAAGACTAAGCATTTCAAAGTTGGAGGATTATACTGCATAGTGATATAGCAATCCAAACTAAATGCAAATAAGTACATGATGATAAAGATATGTGGTCTATTTGGAACCGTACTCAACATTCACCTAGCTCATCACCTTGCCTTTTTAGGAGACTTGAATTACTGTACAATCCCAAAAGGTGTGTCAGTCATGGCCTACGGAAGTTTCTAGAGAGAGAAATTGCCAATCTAGTGAGATAAAGGGGGGAGTTCAAGCTCTCTATGTTTTCTACGACCCTTCGCCGCCATCCTCCACCATGAACTTACTTGAAGCTAAGCCTCTAGATCCCTTACTTCGATCCTTTCCTCTTTCTTGTGCTGGTTTGTTCTCCTCTCAGCATCCTACGGTATTTCCTTTTGCTAAATGCTCCATTCTTTCTTGTTCTGGGTTGCTCATCAATGTGCCGAACTCAAAGATCTGCCTTGGCAGATCCGAAATTCTGTTCCGAGCACTCTATTCAGACTATCGTCGATCCCCTCACTGCTGTTCTTAGATCTGCCTATTGAAAAACGATGTCGTCTCTTCCTTCAAGCTTCTATTGGGGATTCAGTCATTCAATGCTGTTCGAATCTGTAGACATTCGTGGCACTATGCCGTGCTTTCCTCTTTTCATTATCATTCCAGATCTGCAATCCAGAACACACGCTGGTGTATCTGTCCTGCCATGAAGCAATTGAAGAAACAAAAGTTGACACTGTCAAAGCTTTTCAGATTTGAAGCTTCGACCTTCATGTGTGAAAAAGAAGACATCAAGGCTAGCGACAGCCTTAAGGTATTCTACCCACCTCTCCTCTGTTCAAGCAATCTCCAGGTAATTCACTCCCTTAAGCCCTAAACCCTTGTACTTAATTCTCATATTTATCTGTTTATATCCAACCCTATCACTAGAAAATTCATTTTACCAGAATCTTTTCTATGAATTTTGTTCAATTTGCCCAATTAATTCTAGTTTCTTTCCCGATCTATGTGATTATGCACGAACCATCATCTTCGACTTTGTCTTCAACAAAGCTCCTTCGTGTTTATGCTGATTCTCATCAGAAGTATGCGATTTTTCAGTTTCAATGTTTATCTCATCGTCAGAGCCACTGATGTGTGGTATTTGTGCTACTTGGATCTAACTTCAGATTATCTAATCTATAAGGTGCGTGAGTGATCTATCTACTGGGGTGTTTACTGGCCCTTTTGGTCCTGGTTTTTGTTAATTTGTTTGTTCAGTTCCTAGTTTATAATTAACGCCATAAGTCTGGCTCCTTTCCTTATCTCTATAAGTCACTGGGGCCCATTTGTAGAGTCTGCCATCTTTTTTATTCTAATTAGTATCCTTCAATGCTTCCCCTTCTTGAATTGCGTTCGGTTCACTATTTTTATCCACTGTGATGCCACTTACTTAGCCTTAGGTTTGCTTGGTGTGCTTTGGGGTTGGTGCTCCCATTATGATAGTCTTAAATTGATTCATTTACCATTCACTCACTATGAAATTGATTGGCGTTTTCTCTTTACAAGCCAAGAACTTGATCTTTATTTTGTATTAATTGTGGTACTCATTGTTAGTAAGAAGCTCTTGGCATTAAAGCTTTGCTTAGGTAGTGTTCTAATACATAATCTATTTGACATGATTATATATATGATTGGGTATTCGTTTGAATTTGATGCTCAAGCCTCTCAGTTTATTGGCATTAGATTGGTTCTTTTGCTTGGTCTACTCAAGACCTTATTGTATGTCATTAAAGTGAGATTCAAATGGAGGTTCTTCGTTGAATTCCTTGTACTTCTTTGCCATTTTATTAAAGGTTTTTTTAAGTTGATTTCTTACTTCTGGTTTCAATTCATGGTGAGCGAGATGGAGATTCATTTCTTCTTCTCCAACTTCACTTTGAAAAACAATCTATTTGGGTTTCAGACATTTTTTATTGATAATATCATTATTGCAAATTTGTTATTCTTGGGTTGACACCATTTTTGTCTCCTCCACAGGACTAATGCTGCGAGATCTTAGGCTCAATGCTTTCTTCAAGAGCTGTGCCTGGTGCTTTTCAGTTTGTGATGATTTTTCACATTGACAGGTTATTGCAATCTCAAAGACAATTTTATGTCAAGGTGCCGCCTGTTGTGATCCTCTTCGTAGTGGCCCTAGACGGGTCTTTGGTGATAACTTATTGTTAATTAGTGTTGATTGTATTGATTAATTTTTATGGAACATTTTGAGCAAACTATTAAAGTATCTATTAAGGGAGAATGTGGAAATTCTTTTTGGGAGTTTCCCGCGGCCCAACCTCTTATGGCTTCAAAATGACCAATCTCAGTCCCTGAACACTTCTATGATAACTTCTGTTTTTTACAATTTGTTAATTGTGAAAAATTTTCGATGCAATGTTCAAGGAGTTAAGAGAAACTCTGTGCTTGTAATTGTGGAGAAGCACCCCTAGTTTATTTCTTCTATTTTGAATAGAGTCATTTTCATGGCCGCTAAAGTATAGTTTTGTTCAAGTCATTACAAATTATTGACGGGCTTGTATCTCTTTAATAGAAAAACCAAGTTGATGAGTGGAAGAGAGTTTAATTACTCAATTTTTAAGACATATTCAATGCTTGATTATTTGGATCAAGAGGCAATTCGTTAAAAATATCCATTTCCTAATTTTGTTGTATAATGAAAGTATTATGTTGGAATGTCCAAGGAGTTAAGAAATCACAACTAAGGCTGGATGTAGGATTGATCAATTGTACTATTAGACCAGATATCCTAATTTTGCTCGAAACTATGGTCAATGAACAAAATGCGAACTTGATTATTAGAAATTTGGATTTCTCTCATTATGAGTAAAAACACTGAGAATCATTGTAGTGAGATTTGGTGCCTTTGGAACCCAGTTAATGTTAATGTGACAATCATTGCAAAAGAAAGTCGGGTTATTCATTGTCATGTTGTGGACAATGCTAACAATAAGCAATGTATATTGACAGCAATTTATCTCCTGCTTAGAATAGAGATAAAGATGCCTTTTGGCATCATCGCAAGCAACTCAATGAGTCTATTAATCTACCAGGACGCATTATTGGAGATCTTAATGAATTACTCCAGTTCTCAGATGAGGTTGGAGGAGCTCCTTTGACAATCGCTAGAACGTGACATCTTAATGATTTTTTTGGATCACACCGGAAGCATTGATGCCCATGTTCAAGGGAGAGTATTTACTTAGAAAACATATTTGCGAATCAGCTTGTTTATGAAAATCGGATATAGTAATTTTCAGGAAGGATTGTGCACAACTATTCACTAATTATGTAGTGACTAATGGTCCATTTACGTGCTCGGACCATGCCTTTGTCTTGCTCAATACAAAGCCAGCACATCCACCTAGGCGGGGCACTAATTTTAAATATCAACACTCATGGGCACAGTATCAGGGAACAAATAATGTAGTAAAGAAAAATTGGCAATCGAGAGTTCAAGGTACTCCAATGTATTGTGTAGTTCAAAATCTCAAAAAGATTAAATTGGATCTTAAATCATGGAGTAAGATTACCTTCGGTAATTTTAAAAGTAAACTTGAAAGAAATGCTGAGAAGCTACGCCCAGTTGCAACAAAATTGGTGCAGAATCCAAATAATGCCCGACTGAACAACTGGCATTATAGACTTATTAAGCAAAGAGAAAAGATGCATTTGTTCAATCAAAAATATTGGGGGAAAATGACACGAAAAGATTGGCTTGTCAATGGCAATAGGAACTTCCACTATTTTCATCGCACCATGAAGGCACGAAGGACTAGAAGCAAAATTATGAAACTCAAAGATACTTCAGGAGCATGGATTGATGAGTCTTCCCATATTGACAGTATGTTTATAAATGATTTTATGGCCAGATATAAATCAGCCCAAGCAAGTCTCCGTAATGTACAACTTGGTATGTATAACTTAGTCATAGGAGATGACAATGAAAAGTTATTAGAACCTATCCAAGATTCGGAAATTAAAGATGTTGTTTTTCAAATGGACAAATTTAAAGCGCCAGGGCCTGATGGCTTTGGAGCGGTCTTTTTTCAAAATCACTAGAATATTGTCAAATAGATTAATCATATGCTTATTGCATTAATCCTAAAGTTAATAATCCAATAATGACCAATCAGTTCCGACCTATTAGTCTTTGTAACACCATTTACAAGATTATTTCAAAAATCCTAGCTAATAGGATGAGGCCAATTTTGCAAAAGATAATTGACCCTGTCCAAAGTGCTTTTGTGCAGAAACACTCTATTCATGGTAATATTTTGCTTACGCATGAGATCATGAATAAATTTCAAAATATGAAGGACAAGAAAGCCTGGGTAGCGCTTAAACTGGATATGGAGAAGGCCTATGATAGAGTTGAATGGAAATTCCTATTTGATGCACTACATAAATTGGGATTTCATCCCAAGTGGATTGAATTGATCAAAGCATGCATTTCAACTGTTTCGTACTCTGTAATTGTGAATGATAATGTATGTGGTTTCTTTACACTGACCAGAGGCATCCGACAAGGGGACCTACTTTCCCCATATCTTTTTATTATCTGCATGGAGGTTCTAACTGGGACTTTACGTAAAGCGATAAGTAGAAAGAAATGTGGAATTGGTGTTAGGATTTCTCCTAGAGCACCTAAAATTCCATGTTTACTTTTTGCTGATGATAGTCTCATTTTTTGCAAAACTAATCTTGAATATTGTCGTGAGTTAAGTTCTATACTGAGTAGTTTTTGCCAAAATTCTGGACAACTCATTAATTTTCATAAATCATAACTCACTTTTTCTAGTAACGCATCAGCCTATGACAAGCAAATCCTGTCATCTATTTTTAACATAACACATCAAGATGACCTTGGAAAGTAGCTTGGATGCCCGATTTTTAAGGATAGACAAAAAACAGAGACCTTTTCAAAACAGGTTAATAGAATAGCAGACAAATTGCAAACATGGAAAACAAGGCATGTCTCAAAAGCAGGAAGAGTTACACTAATTCAAGCCAACATAAAATCAATGCTTGCACATACGATGCAATGCTTTCAGTTGCCCAAAGAAACAAATCGACAAATTGATAAAATTAGCAGAGAGTTTTTCTAGAAAAAGTCTCATGAAAATAAAGAACTACTTATGGTATCTTAGGACAAAATCTGTTGATAAAAAAAAGCAGGGGGACTTGGCCTTAGAAAAATGGAAGTAGTTAATAGTGCTTTTTGAAGTGAACTAACTTGAAAATTGTTCTACGATCAGAGCCTTTGGTTGGAACAAATGCAAGCTAAATATGAGCTTGATGAAATTTTTTTTGCTGTGGAACCAAAGAAAATGGATTCTTGGGTATGGAAGTGTATATTTAAGAATCAATGTCAATTTGAGAAAGGAGTGAGATGGAAGGTTGGCAATGGGACAGCTATTAATTTTTGGCTTAAGCAATTGGTACTCCAATGATAATTTGGCTAATTTTCTTAAGGTGACAAACCATTCTCTCATCAATACATCCCTTAAGGTGTCACAATTTATTATAGGAAATAAAGAATGAGATGTTACAAGACTTAACTCTTTGGTGGATCCAGTTCACTTGCAGTTGATTCTTGCAACCCTAATTCATACTAATTCATTCCCTGACTCTGTATGTTGGGGTCTGTCTGGAAATGGAGAATTTTCTACTAAAACATCGACTTGGGAGGCACATGGATTAAACCTTGTTAATCCGCATGTGTGGAAGTACAGTTTGATTTCGAAATTAGGTATTATGTCAAAGCTAAAAATTTTTCTTTGGCAACTTTGTCATTCATCGCTACCTACCAGAGGAACTCTGTCTGAAAGAGGTATGAACATTGTGTCCTTTTTGCCGAGCTGAGATTGAAGACATGGATGATCTATTTTTACAATGCAATGCTGCACAAGCTTGTTGGAGAATAGCATCTTCTCATAGATGGATTAATACAAATTCCATGTTTAGCCAACATCTTAATATCTTGCATTTGCTTTCTATTGCCAAACCAGCAGGCCCTACTATCAAATTGGATAGAGTAGTTGTACTACTGTGGAGTTTATGGAAAACAAGGAATGGTATGGTTTTTCGTAATGAAGCACTTAATCCAGGAATTGCTTTGATAAGAGCCAAAAAAGCTAGTGCCGAATGGCATATTAGACACAATCTCACTCAAACAATTCATCCATCAAACCCAAATCTTTCAGCCTTTAGCTGTACGAAGTCTCATTGGGTGGTTTAGAGGAAGCCACAAAGTGGTTTCATCAAAATAAACTTTGACAGATCCAAATCATCACAAGGAGCAAGAGGTTTTATCATTCGTAATTGGGAAGAAAAGTTTATCCAAACATTGACGTTCAGCTTGGAAGCGTCATCAGTTTTGGTAGTGAAAGCAACAACTATGCGAAATGGAATCAAAGCAGCAGTACAAGCAAGATTCAAGAATATCCAAATTGAAGGAAATAATAAAATTCTCATTCAAGCGTCATGGTCAAATTCAACCACCATGGAAAATTCAAGTGCTCATACAAGACATTCTTGCTTACACCCGATTATGCAACAAGATTTTTATCCATCATATTTTCAGACAAGGGTATTGCACAGCTGACTAGTTGGTAAAGTTTTGTCATTCTTTACATTCAGCAGTTGTGTGGAACGTAGTCTCGCATAGGGACCTTCTTTCTATCCTTTATAAAGATAATCTAGGAAAAGCCCTTGAGAGAAGAACATCCTAAATATTTTAATAACCTTTCTTACAAAAAAAAAAAAAAAATTCACAAAATGTGTGTCAAAAGCACACCTAATCATTTAGGTCCACTAAAGTATAGGATTATAATAATTTTGAACATCATGTTATGAGATAATTTGATACCTGTAAAGTTTTTGCAATTTTGACCAACATTTACGAAAGTTTGTCAAAAAGAGATTAAAAGGAAAGAAATATGAAGATTATAAATAGTAGTCAAATTAAGAGAATAATTTGGGCGTTGTAAACCTAATAACGAATAAATTTAAAAATAGTGAAGGATTGATGATACCTAAGTATTAGTCATAAATTTTTGAACAGAAACAAACTAATCTTGTANAGAGAAACAAATGTTCGAAGCAAATTTTATAAAAAAATATTTTAGATGATTAATATGGTGAAACGTTTTCATAAGGAATAAAATTCTTTTGCTATTAATTTTTTTTCATTTACATATATGAATCCAAGATACTAAAATTACCATGTAGATATGAACCATTAGACATCTACATGCGTCAAATATGAGAATTGAAACTTGCAATTAACATGTGCTTTTGTATTAAAAAGTTCTTAAGAAACAAAATTGATTCAACTAATCAGCTTATTTAAGGCTAAACTTAAGAAAAATCCATATGAAAAGATATGCAGCCATGAAAAATAGTTATATATAAAAAAAAAACATCGTTATTCAAATGCAGCCAATCTTTAAAAAAAAATTCCACCAAAAGTCCATTCTTTTTAAGATTTCATCCATCCAAAAGTTCATAATATAAATTCATCTATTCATATACATCGTTCTTAGTGAAATTACAGCATGTTCAATTGGTAAATTAAAGAATTAAATGGTTAATTTAAGGCAGTGAATAAAATAAAAGAATTTATATAATTGCTATGTGAAACTATTTTTCTAACTATCCTACATCATTGTAAAGTTTTCAAGAGTTAAAATTTCAATGATCTACAAAAATTAAAATAAATCCATGCCTAGAAAATGAATAAATTTAAGATAAAATTATGAGATGTGGAAGCCTATGATACTGCGTAATTAACACTACAACAAACGATGAATCGTAAAGTTGAACATAAATCCAGAGTTTGACGTGGTGCATCTAAAAGATGAAAGTCATACATGAGAAAGAGGCGGGGTTGCGGCCTAATAAAGTTTTCAAAGCACATCGGTCGGAAATTGATTGGGGCGGGGGGGGGGAATTGTCATAGCATTAGAGAAGCAGATTAAAGAGAAAACATATCAAAAAAGGAGAGATCAAGGGGACTTTAAACAGATGAGATATTTGAATTGGTATTGATTATCCTACTTAAATTGGTTAAAATCAAAGAAACATTCTCTCTCTGATCAGATGAATCTGTAATAAAATTCCCGAGTAAAAGATGAAGCCAAATGAGGAGTGGGTGAGAATGAGTATAATAGCCCGACCATAAATCATGTTTATTTATTTAATTAAGCTATGTTATTAATTTTTTTTACATTTATTTATTTCATTTAATAATCCTAATTAAGAGAATTCATTTTAGGTCCCACTTTGCAATTCAAGTTTCATTTACCAAAATAATTTCGGGTGAATCGATATTAAATCCCGGTAATACGATTGGATGATAAATTATTTTTCATAATGTCTCAAAATTTTAATTTTTGATGATGCAAAAAAAAAAATCGGCCCAAATCCATTAAGTTTGGCCCACTTCATTTGGGCCCAATTTACAAACCGAGTCATTTTGGGCTCAAATTGTGGCCCGAAAATTTTGGTGTAATTAAATTAAATTAATTTCCAT
>NCQT01087632.1:8886-19887 GCA_002740465.1 Stenocereus thurberi | reverse complement strand
GATTAATTCGTTTTAGAAGCTTGCCTTCTAGGAAAAAAGATTGAACTGCCTGGCAAACATCATTCTGTACAATGTGCCAATGGTCCTGAAAAAAAGTTGTGCCGACCTATCAAGGTCTGGTGCTTCCATTCGGAACATTGCCTCCCTGATCTCATGATTATCAACAGGTTTAATAAGACTCATATTATCTTCCAAAGAAACCATTGTGGGTAGGTTGACCATTGTTAAAGATGGACCTCGCGATGATTTGAAGCGTGACTTCATTAGCAAATAATTGTTGAATGGCAACAACATCGTCAATCCAGATGTCCGATGACTCTTTCATTTTTACAATAGTAAAGCGCGATTTCCTCGCTTTCATCACTTGATGGAAATAATGAGAGTTTCTATCTCTATTAACGAGCCAGTCTTTCTGTGCTTATTTTTCCAAGTATTTTTGGTTGAATAAGTGCATTTTCTCACACTGTTCAATGAGTCGATAGTGCCAGTTATTAAGACAAGCATTGTTGGGTTGGGTCACAAGTTTTTGCTCAAATGAACTAGTATATAGCACCTAATATTTGGCTTTTTTCTTGTGGTTGTGCCTAGTGGATTAGCCTGTATAAATTGCAGTAATGTGCTAACTAGGAAATCTCCCAAGGAGAGCTCGAAGGCCACCCACCTGAGCATACAATTCATGGAAGGTATCAACCTACTAGCTATAACTTTCTTTGTAATTATAAAGAAAAGAGAGGAAAGGTGGCTGTCCTATAAGAGGGTCAAACAGAGCCTTACCAGTGAGGTTTAGTTCACATGCATAGCCATAGCCACATGTAATTAACATTACATAAGCCTTCTATGGCCCTTTAGCCAACAACCAAAATTTTTAAAAAAATGCATTCCAACACTGATACATATACATCAGCATGACCACACAACATGTCATCACCAAAACATCATTTAAGTATGCCTTCTTTACTCTAAACATGCCGGGAAGTAGTAGTAACTTACTCGTTAAATTACACATAACAAAAAAGTATATACTTGGTTATACATATGTAAATTACCTTTCAATCATTCAAATATTGTTCTGAATCACTTGGACAGGCAGTGTTAGTTATCTCCATCCATGTTAACGAAATTATTTGGGCCATAGTTCAGACTCTACCCATCATTTCAAGAAACCTAAAATTCCTTGTATAACTATATTCAAATCCATTCGAGATTCTCACCCTCCCTAATAGCCAATGCCATTGAATTTTCACTCACTACCCTAGGCCAACATATTTTTTGCTTGTCTTCACTACCTTTTTTTTTCCTTCAACTCTCAGCTTAGCATTTAATTTCTTTAGCACTTCTTCTCTTTTTTTTTTCCCAACTTCGCCACTTACTTCCTAGTTCAAACTGTTAACCCCCAATGTGTGTGTGCATGTGTGTAAGTATGTGTGTGTGCATGTATATATATATATACTAGTAGTAGTAATAGTAATAATAATAATAAGTATGTGTGTACATATATACACACGCGTGCGCGCATGTGCACGCATATACATATGCGTGTGCGCGTGCACGTCTGTGTGTGTCTATGTGTGTATCTATCTATTTATATTCTACATATCTATGTATCTATATCTATATATATGCGTGTGTGTGTGAGTGTATGTATATGTATATGTATATGTACCTATGAATGTGTGTGTGTATATATACACACATACATACATACATACATACATTAATACATACATACATATATGTACATACACACACACACACACATACATACATATGCGCGCGCGCGCGCGCGCGCACACACACAAAAGGTGGTGATATATATATGCCTTACTACAAAACACCCTTAAATGTCCTGCCTCATCCTAAATTAACACGTTTTTATGATTTAGCATTACCAAATTTTCGATGATTAGGCTTAGTAAACTTAAATGTTCGTTAGCTATGCCGACGAAATATTAAATGACACCCTAATCAGATCAAACCTATATGTGAGAGCATCTGATACATGTATTTTAGAAATGTGGTAAATTATGGATAAAAAGATAATTTTATACATTTTATAAGTTTTAATACACTTCCGCCATTTAGTCATACCATTTTTTTTTCAATTTAAAAATATTATAACATGATTTTTAAGTCAAAACAAGACACTACAAAGTGAAGGGTATTTGTATTTCATGTGTCACATTATTTTTGGGCTTCGAAAAGCAGTTTTCACCAGAAATGGTCCACTAAGATGATTACCCAAACCTTGGTTGTCCCAAATTGATTACCCAAACCTCAGTTACTAGATCAGTAGAGGAACTCTCTGACTCAAGTTGTGAATGCAAGCTCAAGGGGTTGGTGTGCTCATTAGATCCAACATCTAGCATGGAGCCGCGGAGCTATAAAGTAGGCTTAGTGGAGAAAGCCTAAAATTAAATGGATTATTAATATGTTTAGTCTCCTATCTTACAATCTTAGATGAACGCGAGAACCTTTTCTAAATGATGTTGCAAGCTTCATTACAAGATCTCGGGTCTAGTGTTAAATATAAACCTAATGTGGGTTCATTTAACTTGACATGTAGTGACCCGTTTTTCTTCTTTTTTTTAGGGGGGGTGTTTGGGATAAATCCTTAAACAACCTAAGTAAGTTTGCAATCTTAGACTTCTTAATTCTTTGTCTAAGATCAATAGCTAGAGTTTCATGCTTATCAAATTTTGCAATCACTTCCCTGAAGTGTCCCATTTTTTACTTGTTTTTGGGTTGATATTAGAAGTAGTCTTTATTAACATGCATTTAAGCACCATCTTTCCCATCTTCTCTCCCAAGTAATAGTGTGATAGTTTGAAAGATGAAATTTGATGGAGGCAGGTAATGGAAGAGAAAGGTTAATGGTCATGGCTATGGGTTGGAGGAAATTGCTAATGACTTGCAGTTAGGCAAGTAGAAGATGATGACACAGTAGGCTTGAAGGTTTAGTCTAGGATGAATGAATGGGGTTAAGATGTTGGATTAACTAAAATCGAGTCTTACCCTGGATTAGGTCTTAAGTTGGGCTTAAGAATCTACCTACGGGTCTGTCACAAGCCTATATTGGGCCTAAGCATGACTTTAGTTTGGTCTGCATAGAATGGAGTAATTTAAACATGTGGATGAATCTAAGTAGAGCATGTATGGATCCTAAACCTAGGGATGGATGTATGATGCATGGACTATGGACATATACATGGATAGAGTGTCTTGGTCCTACCTAAACTTATTATGAATAAAATACATGATTGGATGAGAACTAGAATGAATTAGAACTCTAAACGTGTGACGAGCCACATTGTGCACTTTAGGCCTTAATGGACTCATGGATTATACAAGGTGAAGCTATATGACGTATGACTCTTTGGATCCAACTAGCCCATAATTGATGTGTATGACTCAAAAATAAACAATGTTGGCCTATGCACTAACACCAATTGGTGGGAGTCTAGCATACCAACTTTATGCCATGAATGTAGACTCGATAAGGACTCAAAACAAGTAAATTGAACTGTGCCTTCCTGAAAGGATCTCGGTCGGGTTCCTATTAGGTCCAGAGCTAACTTCTACCCACTTCCTAATGTATGCAGATGGCTTAAACATGGGAACCCAGCCAGGTCCCCCTTCTTCTCTTTTGGCCTGACTATAACTATTAATGATTGATGAACTAGATTAAAGATGTCGACCCTCATATTATGGTGCATGCAAGACCTAGAAACAATTTATGCAGGTCCTATTCTAATGGAAGACTACAATATTTGGACTGACCTAATCTAAGCGGTCTAAAACCTTATCGTGCCTTTAACTAGGGCTAGACTAATATTCTGATAACCTGGGCCCCTAGACACAATGAGGATGTTATGAACCCTGAAACATCAATACATGGGTCTTTAGGTATATGTCAGTTTAGACAGTTAACTAGAGTTGCAGACATTCACAGAATCACGCATGCTCGTGAGTTCCAACGTAATCCAAAGTTCTAAGTTATAAATGATTTAGGTAAAGTTTAGAACAGTCATCTCACGATCCATGGGATGCATAGCAAAACTGGGACATCTTGGTTGCTATCCCATATCATGTGGTCTAGGAAAGTGTGTCTCGTGGTAACGAAGCTAAAAACTTGTTGTAATTTCCGCAAGTATACGGTTTATCGCTGTAGCAATCACAGGTGTCATCTTTAGGGATGGGTTGAAATTAGATCACTATGTTACTACTTATACTGATGTGCAACCTCGATAGCTAATCAATAATTCAACTAAATAAACTATGGGATTTTAACTAGCTACTTGCTTCCACCAACAAAGGAGTGTAACAAGAGCATCCGAATGCCTCTATTGACATTAACATTAATCCCATCAATATCACCAAGATAGGCAAACATTGATACTATTCAACCATAAACTGGGAAAAACAGCCCAGATTATTGCAGAAGGAGAGCCGAACATCTCAAATTGTGATTCTCCAAATCAAACTCACAACCAAAGCCAAAATTAGTGCAGCCAACAATGGAACGTAAATTTGCTGCTATCGAATCACAGGACAGGCAAAATTCACACAGTGTTAAAGTTGAATTACAATTTTTTTTAACCAAATCAACGGGTTCAAGTCTGATTGAATCCGTGTATGAAACTAAAGCCTAGATCTGGAATCAAAAAGAAACAATATTGTAAGAAAAAATTGAAACTGGAAAAAGAGTAAATCTCAGCCTTACTCTCTAATTATTACTCTCTGCTATGTGCTGTGTTTTCGATCCCCTTTGAAGGCTCCAAAAAGGCCGCCTTGAAGCTTGTTGATTGCTCCCGTTAATTCCGAATTACACCTTCCCTTTACTATTTGAAATGGCCAAAGTGATGATGCTGAAGGGTAACGACAAGTGGAATTAATGCAATGAATGATGGAGGAGATCGAAGAAGAACAAAGCTGTGATTATGGTGCCTGGAGAAGACGAAGGGTTGCTCTGTTTCAGGTTTGGGTTCTCTGTGTTGGTAAACGAAGAGGAAAAACATGAGGCAGTGAAAGAGGAAGAAGGAGGCTGGTCACGTGCCAAGCATGTGGTGTTTTTAAGTGAAAGCAGGCTGGAGAAAGGAAGGAAGGAACTGGGCCAGCCCAGAGAGAGAAAAAGGAATAGGAGATAGGGAAAAAAGCTGCAGGCTTTTTTTGGGATGAGGACAGAGTTAAGTCTTGGGCGTGCAGGCCGTGAACCAGGAAGAGGTAACAGGCCTGAGGAGGGGCGCTTGTGCCTCTGGTGGACTGGCCCATAAGAGGGAAAGAAAAAAATGAAGGAGAAAGGCGGATTGGGTCACGACATAGGGCTCGCTTGGCCTGGTCCTTTTGTTATTTCTTATCCTCTTTAATCTGATCCAACCCGAGTGAGTTTATTTATTTTTTCAAGGTGTTTCTAGTTCCTAAAAAATAAATAAAAACATTACTAAAATTCTAATTTAACAATTTATTCCAAGTAATTATTAGATAATAAAAAGGTACAAAATATAATAACTTGTGGTTGAACAACATGGGAAGATTGAGACATTTCGGTTGCTTTCCCATATCATGTGGACTAGAAAAGTGTTTTATGAGTGGGTGAACTAGTTGCACGCTTAGCTGAAAGTTTAATGGACCTCGAATTATCCGATTGTTTCCTATAGGGTAATAGCAGGATTTAACCTAGAGGTATTGTTAATTCGATAAGTCATAACCTTTAATGCAAAAATGCCTAATACAAGTGTAATTAAAAATAGTTTCCCATAAATCTCAAATCTCGCCTTTTTTCAAATGTCCCTAGTAGACTCGCCACTAGGACGACCATGACCCGGAACCCCCGAATGCGATTACCACATGAATGTTTTCTAGGTGTTTATTTATTTTATTGTATCTAAGCCAAAACAGATCAGATTGGAGCAAAATAAAGGCTCATCCTGAGAATTGGATTGCAACTCTTCATCTAGGAACACAGTTCTTGGGCCAAAAGCCAGGTCCAATTCCTGGCCTAGTTCTAGGCAGTGATGCCTATCTGGATTAGCAAACTAGGCAGCAACCCTAATATAAGAACTTGGTCAGGTACCTCGGCCAAAACTAAACCCAACTCGTGGTCCAAATAGTATTGCTGTCTAGATCTTGAGCCTGTTCTATCCTAATTCAAAGTAGTGCAAAAAAATTGAGTTTTGGGAAAATTTATAAACAAAATTCACTTTTTGAAACGAGCAATAGCCGAACGAACAATAGGTCCATCTGAACCATAGAACGAAGGGACACTGAAAAACTCATTTCAAAAAATTTCAAAAGGCCCCGAATAATCCCTAGTTTGGGAATCATTTGACTCCATATGCTCGAACCGAGGATCCAGATTGAGGGACGAAGATATGATATTGTGATGGAATGCATAAGAATACCACCCATCATAGTCGACAACCTCTACTTTTCAATACGTGAAATTAAAATTAATTACACTTTAGAACAAACAAGCACACAACGTATTAGGATCTAAATAATGAAAATCGAAAAGACAATGTCAGTTCAAACGAATTAAAAGAAATAACTCAAATCAATTATAGTGGGCTGGGACTAATTAAAAAATATATTCTTTACTAAATTCAAAATTAAATAAAATAAAGAGAAAGAAAGTAGATAGAAGAAGGCAAAGTTTGAAAGATTGGCGCCCTCAGGTTGTCTTTTGAGTGAGTTAGAGAACTTTAAGATCGAGAATATTGAGCTCTGACTTGTGCATTAGAAGTTTTTCAAGATAGATTTGAGAAGGGTTTGGTTAGATTTTAAGAACCTTTCAGTATTCTCTCGAAGTTTTGTGGATCCTTATTGTATCCTTTCTAATTTTTGAAGGTGTTTTTTAGTCTATTTCTCTTTCTTTCTATGTGTGTTTTTCCAATTTTCTGATGTGTCTTCAACCCTTCAGGGTAGCCCTCTTTTTACAGTACTTTAAAAAATAATAAGGGTTGATTTAAAGAAAGGAGGCATAAATCGACTCTTAATAGATTTAATCTGGATGATTGCCCTAATCCAGATAAAATAGTATAGCTGAGACTCATTTTAGGAGGACACTGAGAACTTGGCCAAATCCTTCTACTAGGTGCCCGCCTCTGTTCTTGACCAGAACCCTACCTGATTTTTTAGGCCAGTTGGATTACAACTTGTTTTGTCCATCACCTTATCATCCAACCTCTGTTTTGGGTGGTTCTTTTCTTTTTTTTAAAAATATTACCGAGTCTATTTGCTAATGACACTAATTTAATAACTTTTGAATAAGCGTGGCCGAAGATATAAGTAAAATAGCAAACACGTGTCATTTTCAGCATAGGCCCCAGTGTTCAACTTATATTTTTTTCAATTTATTATCGTCTTTTGTATATAAAATGTCATTATAAAACTTATTCAATGACAAATTGTAATACCTAAACTCAATAATTTTGTGCATCATAGAGTGGGATGAAAATGAAGAATAAATTTCAACTATACACCAGACACAGTCAATTTGAGCATATTTGACGTTTTTGGATCTTTTAGCCTTTTGGCGGGCATCTTTGATGGCATCTTTTAGTCTTATTCGGTCATTTATCGTCATTGCATATTTTATAAATAGGAGACACTTTCTAGGTGTTTACACATGTTGTCACGACTTATGATCTCAAAATATAACTTAACTATTTTTAATTATAGCTATTATTAATTAAAGATTAATGTGAGCGTACAAATGAAGGAGCCATTAGTACTTTTCTAATTGGGTATTTTTCAATTATTATTTTTTAAATCAAAACTAATAGTACATATTACAGTTTATTCTTTTATTAATTGTTTATCAATAAATTAGACAACTTTTGAACTACCGTAGTCTTAATAATGGTATAGAGAAATCAAAATACTACAATTGCCATAAGAAATCTTCAACTAAGGGTGTGTTTGATAGAGGTGAAAATCAGAAAATGATTTTCTTATTTTACGGTGTTTGGTAAAACAAATAGGGTAAATTTATTTTCAGGGGAAAATCATTTTCTTTAGAATGAAGGAAAATATTTTTACTTTTTGAATGGAGTATAAGTTGATTTTACGTTTCTTTGGTACTCATGTGGTTTCATACTCTTTCTCTCTTCTGCGTCTATTTCTTTAACATATGGTTCAAAGATTAAGGCAATGACATATACCTCGAAGATTAAGGCAACATATTAAAGATTAGCGAAACTATATCATCCCAATGCCGATATTGATACCGATGCCAGTGAATCTAATAACTATGATTTCATCGAAATCCAAAACACTCTACAATTAATCATCAGGGGTAAGAAGATAGAGAAACTTACTAGGTTTTTTCTCTTCTTTATTTGGATTCCTAGTTGAAGATGGAAAATCGATAAGCATTGTTAGCATCAAGTTGTTGCTAGTCGGTAAGATCAAAAAAGTTGACATATGTATATATTGTCACAACTTTGATCGAAATAAAACCACTATTTTAATATAATTCCCCAAAGAACAGAATATAAATTCTCATTTTTTAAAATATCTTACTTATTTTTGTTTTTTCATTAATGTGCTTCTTTTTAGCTTTTTTATTAATTTTTTGCTAATCAAATTCATTTTCCAAAAACNTCATTTTTCCTATTAGAGTATAAATATATTCCTCGACTTTCAACTATCAGCTTAAGATTTTGATTGAGTTGATTCTTCAACATGGTATCACAGTCTTTCTGAGCAAGTGGTCTCGAATTCGAATCTCAGCAACCTCCACATTGATTTACTGCACAAGGTAGACGAGAACTTTACAGCATTCACGCTTCAAGCCCAAAGGGCATTCGCGTGAGGGGACGTGTTAGAGTATAAACATATTCCTCAACTTTCAACCATCGACCTAAGTTTTTGGTTGAGTTGGTTCTTGAACATTTCATTTTACCAAACAATTGAAAATATGAGCTGAAAATCATTTTACATGAAAAATAGTTTTCTAAAAAAATGATTTTCAACCCTACCAAACACGCCCTAAGTTAATTATAGTTTAGTATAATAGATTAGAAATTTAACTTAATGATTTTCCACAATCTAAATACCTTAAAAAGCGATACGTGATCTTAAAAGAATTCAAAAAAAATCCGTAGAATGTGTTACATGTATGACGTATCACATGCACTGCTAAAAGATTAAGCATGACTCGTACGTGTAATGACTACAATAAAAAAACTAAGATTTTTGTAAATCACAAGACGCAAAAACAATAGTTTTGAAACATGAAAATCACAAGTATCTAGAACTCTCTAAGGTCGAGAGCACTTTCTCTCTCAAGTAATCATCATCGATGTGCAAAAGCAGTGCCTCAAATCCTTGCTTCACAACGATTAAACCTTACCCCTCCTCTTAATTGTATCTGAAGTGTTTCCACCACCTTTGCCTTTTGTTAATTAGTCTTTGTGCTGGGAACGAATTAATGTAGCAACTAGGGAGCTCAATGAAATGAATAAGCTCCGAGATCAACTACACAAGCAATTAACAAAACAGAGATAATTGGGAGAGAGAATTTGAAGAGAAGAATAGTAATAGCATTGTATATTGATTTCCCTTTTCTAATTACAATTGCTATTTTTATATACCAAATGGAAGAAGGCAGTTATAACCACCCATTAGATTTGGTGGGCCCCCTTAATAACCCAAATGAACTCCCCAAAATTAACTAATTCCCTTTTTACTGTAACATATCCTCCTCCTTCATGGCAGACTTGCCCTCAAGTTTGGAACTGGACAAAAAATTGTGGAAACCTTTCTTCTATGAAAGTAGCGTATTCCCAAGTAACTTCAGACTCAGGCTATCCCTCCCACAAAACCAAGTAAAAAACCACAGCTTTATTGTATTGTTTAACTAACTTCCTCTCCAAAATAGCAGCTGGATTGAAATGAGTTGAGCTATCCTTGTCCTGTAACCCCAAAGGAATGTGAGGTTTTGCTGGTAACTCGCCCCTGAAAGACTTAAGTTGAGACACTTGAAAAACATTGTTTACGTGAGCTGTAGCAGGAAGATCCAGCTGATATGCCACCTTGCCTATCACCCATTTGATCTGGAAAGGCCTAAAATAATGAGGTCTGAGCTTGTCATTAGACCTCCTGTACACCAAGTGTTGTCCATAGGGTTGTAACTTGAGCCAAACCCACTCTTTAGTTACAAAAGATCTTTCTCTCCGATGTTGATCAGCTAAAGTCTTCATTTTGTGTTGAGCATAAAGCAGATGAAATTTCAAGAGTTGGATCATTGCCTCCCTTCTCTATAGAGACCTATCCACAACTTCGTTATTGGTTTCACCTGGTAAATATAGAAGACGTATAGGGAGAGTTGGGTTATACGAGACCTCATAAGGAATGAGTTGGGTAGCTGAGTGATAAGCCGTGTTATACCACCACTGTGCAACAGGCAACATTACTCCACTCCTTAGGTTCATCAGAGGTCATACACCTGAGGTAAGTCTCCAAACACCTATTAAGCACCTTTGTCTGTCCATCAGTCTGGGGGGGTAACTAGATGATAGCAGTAAATTAGTGCCCTGGAGAGCGAACAAAGCTTGCTAAAAATTGCTAACAAAGATAGAATCTCTATCACTCATGATGCTTCTAGGCCACCCATGATTTTTGAAGACATGATCTAAATATGCTTGAGCCACTTCCACAATCGTACAAGGGTGAGCCAAAGCAATAAAATAGGCATATTTGCTCAACCTGTCAACTACCATAAATATCACTTGTTCACCAAAAGACTTGGGTAAACCCTTAATGAAATCCATTGATATGTCCTGCCATACTACAGTGGGAATAGGCAAGGGTTGTAGAAGTCCAGAAGAAGCAGTTGTGTCATATTTACAAGCTTAACAAATAGTGTAGTTTTTAATGTAATTCTGGATAGCCTTAGTTAATCGCTTCCAATAAAAAAGTCCTCGCAATTTCTTTAAGGTAGCATCCCTCCTAGAACTGTGTTGCTGGCCGTGGTAATCTTGAAAAACTTTCTGCAAAAAG
>NCQT01087616.1:962-12046 GCA_002740465.1 Stenocereus thurberi | reverse complement strand
ATTTGGTATCAGAGCTAAGATTTTAAGGGCCACTGTAAGCTATCAAGTGTTTATGAATTAGCTATCAAGGTGTGTGAGTTATGTTGGATCAGTTAAATGAGTTATTGACTATAAGTTCATATGTATGGGCATATAAGGAGGAACAATTTCTATTTGGGTGACCCAATCATTTGGTGATATCTTGAGATCCGAGCATTAGCAATGCGGAGTGTGGAACCATTTGGGTGACCTGTTAGCGAGGCATGCTCTCATTTATCCGGGAGTTGTATAGTATGTTTCATTTATCTCATTTGTTTAAATTTTTACAATCGTACACTCAGGGTGTGTGATCCATTGAGTTATGAACTCCGACATGTGGCTCTTGAATTGTTAAAGTGCTTCTCTCCATTTAAGGTATTTATTGTAAGGCTTTAAGCCGGGTTTTACTCAATTTTTAGGCGAAACTTTGTCCGTTTTGCCCCGGGATTTGAGAGTTTTATTGAGATGTGTTGATATACCTGATCTTGGGTATAGTGATGGCTAAAACCCGATGTGGAGATGCCACTTGCAACTTCTTAAGGGATTAATATAGTATCTAAGTTAGATGTAAACCTCTAGATGAGGAAATGCCTTATAGGGCAATATCTTTGAGGTGAACCAGTGTGAGATGAACCTTACAATGAGTGCTTATGTATGGTGATAACAATTAGTAGCTTATAGCATGCTACTTGGCATTATATGGGTGCTACGAGTAAGATTAAGCTGTCATTCTTGACATTAGAATCTTACCTCATCAATGCTCCCATTACTTCCTGTCATTGACTAATTTCTACCCTAGTTACCTTGAATTATTCAGAGGCATCATTTCTTTGCCACTAACAATCTCTTGATCTGTAATGGAGTGTTTATAGAAAATCTCATGTGTGATATGTGGGGAGTTCTTCAAACACATCTGAGCAACCTTTTTTTGTAGACGTTCCAGACCCTAACGATCCTAATCGTTTAATTCTCTATTTCCATAATAGAGCCTATAATGGCTTCTCATATGCGTTACTGTGTGATTTACAGTTCTTCCTAAGCATATTTGATCCATTCTACTTACAGTTCAGTCACCAATATGTTCATATTTTTACCGTCACCTACTTTAACTCCTTGCTTCTATTTGGGCACTATTTATTTATTGCTTATGAAGCCTTTGGTTGCTTCAGACCTAGTCATTGAGCGCCTTTTTCAGTAATTAAATGTCTCTATAATGTTCGTGTTTCTATAACCTTGTAACGTCATGTTGGCATACTACTCCATGGCTGCGACTGCATGTCGTTACTTAAGTTATTTTGGCAATCCTTTCTTTGGTAGTACAGCCTATCTTATTAATGATAAACAACGATTTGTGATATTTTTATCTGCCAGCAGTTTCAAAGTTTATACGCTTATCTAAGACTTTCATTTACTGCAGAATGTGTTATTAATGGATGCCATCATATTTAGTCATAAGACTGACTCCTTCATCTTGACGTATTGGCCTTTCAAATACCAGATGAATAAAATTTTCCTTCTAGTGGTGTTGACCCTCATCTTAGTTATTTTACTCATACATGGGTACCGTATGACTTTTCAAATGCCTCTTTGGTAATCTGTTAGATTTCTTCACCTCCAGTACTTAATGCTCCCACTCAACTTCATAAAATTGTTCATTTACTTTACTATAATGACGACCATGAATAAACTGCATGTCTTGTATATGTCGGTCATTAATATGCTTTACCTCTTTCATTACGATTCTTTATCATTTCATTCATTTAGCTTACATGTCGGTCCTTTATAACCAATAAAGAAATATCTTTGCAAGAGTTCATGGTGTGGTTACATCTCTTTACACTTTAGATTGTTCCCTTGTCTTTTAAATTTACTGAGACCAGTAGGTGGTTGAATGTGTTATCTTTTATAAATATGCCTCTATTGGTATTGTTGGAACCATATTCATTAGGCATTCAATTCCATGATTGGCAGACCTTGTTATCATTATGGAGATGAACTGACTGTGTACTTATAGAAGATGGCTTGTAAAGATCTTAAGGTTAGCTTGAGAAATGAGGAAAGATTAGACATGTGTTTCTATGGATCGAGGGAAGAAAAATCCTATTTCCGTCCTAATTACACTGTGCATGCAATTGAGTTATCGTGTTAGTAATGCATTGAACATTAGTAATATGGCAACCACACTCGGTATATATATATATGTGTGTGTGTATATATATATATATATATATATATATATATATATATATATATATATATATATATATATATCCATAATTACAGTTTGTGAATTTAGAGATGTTTCATTTGAGGATTTTCAGGACTGTTTTTCCTTAAGAAACATTGATTTTCAGATCAATCTAGTTCCGGGTGCTTAATCTACTTTTAGAGCCCTATCATATGACCCTAAGCAGAGTTCAAAGAACTAAAGATTTAGTAAGAGGAGTTGTTACAGAAGAGAGTTATTCGACCAAGTGTGCCACCGTGTGAAACCTAGTTTTATATGTGTGAAGAAGAAAGGTAGAATCTTATGGTTGTATATTGCGTACAGAGAGTTAAATAAGATCACTATAAAAAACAAGTGTCATATACCTCGAATAGATGATTTATGGGATTACCTGCCAACAACAGATGTCTTTTCCAGGAATGATTTGAGGTCCGGATATTACACCTGAACCATGCAACCAAAGTTTATCTTTTACAAGAATACCCATTTATAGTAATTCTTGTCATTGTTTGCTTGTCTCATCTTCAAAACTTGATACTATCCAATATTGTTTAATCTTCCTCGCATTTCAACCCGATATTTCCTACTAGTGTGATCTTCCATATCTTTGTAAACCCATTGTTAAATGTGCAATACATTTTTGTTCGACTTTATATGGTTGTCAACATTCTAGTGCTCTCGACCTTCACCATCTTTATTTCATGATCATGAGTTATAGTTCATTCCACTGAGAGCCGATTTACACATCTACCTTACATCTCATTTGTTCATAATGATAAGCTCATACAACTTGTTCTAAATTTATAATGTAATTCAAATTGGTGTGGGTAATTGCGATTGTCATAATTCCCTTACTCTCTTTATTTTGAAATTCAACTCCCACACATATATCCTACATTCTGATAAATAAACTTCCACATTCTCTATTTAATCTTATTGTTGTACTTGAATTTGCTTCATATGAGTAAAGGCATGTTCCTATGATAGCTTGCTCAATCTATTTATCTATCCATTGACACTTTGCTCGTCCAATCCATTTATCTATCCATTATACCTTGCTTGTCCAATTTATTTGTCTATCTATTATACTTTGCTTATCCAATCTATCTATCTATTTATTGCACATTGCTTGTCTCATCTATCTATTGCACTTATCTTGTTGCTTATGACTATAAAGTCACTTAGTTGAAGCTCCGTTGCTTATCATCTTATTTCCAATTCATCATGTAAACCCGAGTATAACCATGCCATCTTTCCCCTTGGCTGATTACTTATTAGACCCTTTATGATCCATATTTATAAACCACAATTCTTGTGGCATTATATTTCAAAATTCATGATGCACTTATAGTTATTTTTATTCTAACCACCTCATATTAATCCCTCCTTTATAAATCTTTTTCTAGTCTCATTGTTTATTTCTTTTGCTCCTAATGACTCGCTTGACTACTAATTCCATCATTTTCATCTCTGACCATGTTTATTCTAACGTCTAATTCGTACTTAGAGCAAATCTTAGACTAGTCTGATGATAGAAGATCATGTGGTGCATTAAGAACATCAGATGAGGACTTTTTGATAAGAGCATAATCTCAACCAATGTCTAGCGGTATTAGCGCAAGCTAGAAGAAGCATCGAGAATAATGAGACAATTCAAGTACATGTTAAGGTGACACAAGGACTGCACAAGAGTTATATGGTTATTTTGACCAAAGAAGGAGACAATCAAAGTTCAGATGAGATATAAAGTATTCCAAATGGCTTCTCTAGTCAAGGGTGTCAAGTAACTAGATATCAGAGATATTTGAGCTCTCATTACATTGGACTTTATAAGTCAGTATCAGAGTACTTATTAGGAAATGCAATGATTTGCATACTTATTAGTGGTCAAGACAGAGAACTAGAAGAGTAATTACCTCCTTTACAGTAACAAGTTTTCTTTCAAAGAGAATATCAATTTTGAAGCAAAGTAATCGAGTCAGTGAAGTCACTGAGGATCTAGATATTCGATCGCAGGATTAAGCAGCTATGCACTTTGGGCTAATCATACCTTTTTGGAAGGAAGTAGTGAAAACCAACTATCCATACTTGAGATGCCATTGCATACGTGATCAAAATCATAAGTTTTGAGGACGAAACTCTTTAAGGGGGAAGACTTTAATAACCTAACCGTAACCTATATTTATTTATTTAAATCTTATTTATTTATTTTAATTAATCATGATTATTCATTGAATTAATCATGTTTATCGATTGAATCACTCATGGTTATTTGTTTAACCAAATCATGTTTATTAATTCAATTACACTCAATTTATATATTTACCGAATTACCTTATGTCATTTAAAGTTTTCACTTTCATTTATTGTATTTAGTCATCCCGATTGAGGGATATTTCATTTGTGTCTTATTTTGCAATTCACGTTTCATTGATTGTTAATTCAAGTTTCGTTGATTGATTAAATTTCAAGTGATAGTAGACCTCGATAATCATGATTGAGCGTAAATTTTTTTTTCATAGCGCCACAGAATTTTAAATTTTAGCTACGCAAAAACCTAGGCCGAATCCATTTATTTTGGCCCAATTCAGTGGGCCCAAATTATGGCCCAATTCTATTAGGCTCAAATTTTGGCCCGAAAATTTTGGTGCAATTAAATTAAGTTAATTGCTATCATTTGTGCCTAATTTTAATTAGCAAAAAAGGATATTTTTGGAGGGTCAAGAAATTAGCCAAGTAATTTTCCATTCATTCTTAACCAAGTAAAACACTCACATACACATTCCTCTTCTCTTTTCTCTCTCTACCTCACTCTCTCTATAGGAAATAGGGGCAGCAGCTGCTGCCCTTGTGCCTCCATTTTTGGTGGTTTCCGACCACTTTTCCAACCATCTTCTACTGCCCCAACTATCCCTTACTGCCAGCTATCATGTCCAACCACCAAAATCACTCAAAATAGCCCCCTCTTCCCTCTAATTCAGGCATAAAGTCAGGTATATCCAAAATCCTAACTTGTTCTATTTTGAGTTTTTGGACTTATTTTAGTTATGATCATTGTTTACATGATCAAATTGATAGTTATTATGCAATTTTTATTAAGTTTAGAGATATTTGGAGTTATGGGTATTTGATCAAGAACATGATCAAGTGACCTGAAATTAAGCAAGTATGAGTTTGTGCTTGTTTTACTTGCTTGTTGTGATCTTTGATACAAAAAGCAGATTTAATGTTGTGAATGGTGTATTTTTGGTTTTTATTATTATTTTAGTTATGGTTCATGCTCGTGAGATCAAGTAGATGTCATCATGCAAATTTTATTGACTTTGGGGATGTTGATCATGGTGGAATTCAGCTTGAAGCATGTTAGGGTTAGGGTTTGTCATGATCAAGTTAGCTTCAGTCAAGTGATGGATTTGTATTATTTTGTATACAATTTTATAATCTTTAGTCTTATTGATGATTATGATGATATTTTTAGTGATTTGGAATGATTTCAAGTGAGGATTTATATGAAAAAAAAGGAAAAAGTAAAAACAGTGAGGGCTAGAAATGACAGAAAATACAGTGACTTTGAGTTTAAACTGGTAATGATAGGCCACTTGAAAGTTATAATTTTTGGTTGGCAGATAGGTCAATATGTTAGATTTCAAATTCCTTCTGAATCGCCTTAATCCGAGTTCTGCGGAAAAAGTTATGGCTATTTTACTAGAACTGTGCAGGTTCGACCCAAACTAACACACTTGTGTTCTAGCCCCATTTTGGAAATTGTATTGCGGGAATCATGTTTTGTTTGTAAATGAAAGTTTTGCAAGACTTCTTAATGTTTCCATATTGGGGTGTTAGGTCTCTATTTGAGGTCAAGGGTGAAAGTTATGAATTTTTGAAGTGAAATGACCTATTTTGGTGCAAATTGGGCTGGTATTGCAATTTCTGTGTAGCATATACTTGGAGAAAAATTCTAAAAATTTTATTGTAGATTGTCCATATTATTTAAAATTTTCTATAAGATTTCATGAATTTTGGTTGAGTATTTTGGGTCTGGTGATTTTTGGAGGCATTTTGAGTAATTATATAAAGAGCAGTAATAAAGATTGAGTAAGATTGATCATACACTCATTTTGTGTATTTTTGCCCAAATAAGGTTATTTGAGGAGGGAAACAAATGTTTATGGGGTTTAATAGGAAATTCAGCTCAATTATGAAGAGAAAGGAAGTCAAGTATGTATTGTGGGAGTATATTTATGAGTTATGAGCTTTACAAAGGAAAATATCAAGTTTAATGAGTTTAACAGCTTCTATGATTTTCAATGACTCATTTGGGGTGGAAAACTATGTTTATTGGGCTTATGAATGAAATATGAGAAGTGGGGAGAGTAATGATTCAGAAAAAAGTGTTTATCAGATCAAGTTAGTGTTATATATGCCATTTGAACCAAGATATATCTTTCTTGGCCTCAAACCTTTATTACTTACTTAATTCAGAATGCATCAAATGTATTTATCAAGCCAATCTAGTGCACTCGCTGTTATCTAGAACCAAGTGATACCTCAGCAAGTCTTAAACCATATCAGCAACCTATCTTAGAAAATGCCAAAATCACTCTTCCATTTGTCACCCTCAACACCTTTTTCTTTTTAATCTCATTTATCTTATTGTGGTTTATTTTACTTTCATTTAACTTTACATTAGATTAATTATTTTCAATTATCTAGTTTTGGGGTTATCTTAGCATAACCTATCTTACAAGTTATATGAGTTACTTACTGAATTTCTATCAACATGTCAACTTATATGAGTATCATTTACTGACTACACGTATTTACAATGACATTTATGAAATAGAGTCGAGGCCTAGTTATCGTTCCCTGTTTTGCATAAGTGTTATCAAGTCAGAACATATTTATCAACTCACATGACATTTATGAAACAGATGACATTTATCAAGTCAGATGACATTTTTTTAAAGACTCAAGGTACGTCCATTGCTTGTATCTTCAGAATACAGAACAGATTTATCAAGTTATAACTCTTAATGAGTTTATTAATGAATCAGCTTAGACAGCAATTTACCATTTAACTTATGACCCTGTCAATTATCATCTATAGGGCGTCCGTCCATCATTTACCCGTGTGGCTTCAAGCCAACTCTTGATTGGATTGGCAGGTGTACACCTATGTATAGATCATATCATTGCAAAGGATTCACATCAAGATAATAATGAGCAATTCAACTTCATATTACTTTCATTTTCATTGTTACAAACTAAATGAATTGCAAAGGTGGGTACCCATCAACAGTATTTCTACGCTCATTTTACAATATAGAAATGCATATACTAAGTTTTTGCTCACATTTTCGAATTGTTTTCATGTTTTTCTATTTTAGGTGATGAAGTATCACATGTTTCTCCATTTAGTAAGCCCTTTTGGAAGTCAACAGATGCTCACAGTGGATTTAGCATAGCATGAATGTTGGGATGGACCTCAGGGTCAAGATGGGTCTATATTCAATATACTTGTGTAGTGTAGTGTGCGAGTTAGCATATGGCGATTGTATTGAAATTGAACTATTATGGACTTTGGCCTTGGAGTGTTTTAGTTTAACAGATATTATGATTTGAACATGAGTTGCCAGATTAAATGGTTTCAGTGAGCCTTGTCCTTATCAGGACGTCGGTAGCGCCTTCTATCATTAAATCTTTCGCTGTTGTTTTTTGTAAATCATGTCATTAGCATTTTGGGGACGTTACATAAGTCCTTAAAGTGCACACTATTTTAAGATCATTTTGTGCCACTTTTAGAGAGAATTATATGGTTTATGTTATAATTTATACTCTTTTTTCAGTTTTATGCTTGGGTATGGCTCTTTTCTGTATTTTATAGGTTTTTGGACCATTTCTCCCCGAAGCCCGTGGTGAGCTCTTTCTTGATGATCTTCTATTCGTTCTTGCTTCCAGAGGCATGGTGATTTGGGGGTGTCTGTAGGGAGTTAAAATACATTCAATTACTATCCGTGGTGAAGCCATAACCACTAGCCTGTTCGTTTCCCTTCATCGTGTGGCTGAGGTTGATTGTGTTCCTTTTTAAATAGAGCCATTCTCCTAGCAGAGAGAGGAAACACAACAAAGAAAGAGAACTCTTCTCTCTAGTTTTCCATTCCTTTTCCATTTTTTCTAAGTTTAGTTTAGATTTTTAGTAGCTTTAAGTGTGAATGTTGAAGAAGTGCTTGCTGCCTTGGAGCCCTTGCGAAGTTGGGACACCCTTGAAGGATCTCCAATTGCGCTGAGTTTTCTTATCTCAAAATTTTGTTTAGTTTTATTGATTTAAATATATGTGAGTTGTTTTCTAAATCTAGGGATTGTTAGCCAAGTATTTATGTTGTAATCTTTCATCTTTATTTAGCTGTTCTTGTTCTTGAGGTTGAATTCTATCTTCTGTGTAAAATTATTGTGATTGGATTTTGGCTAAATTCATTTGCTAATTTTAAATAGTTGACTGAAGGACTGAAAGGTGAGACTTGCTATTTGATCAAAATGAGATAGGACTTAATTTAGCAATGCTTGAAAGATGTTCGTTGTTTCTACGTAGTTCGTTCGTTACCTCCTATGGAAGGAGTTGATTTAGATTTTGATCTTGGGATTGAACATGATGATAGTGGTCTATTTGATGGAGCTCGCTATCGATTTGTCTTGTATGCTGATAATATGCTATGACATTATTTGATGAGGAAGAAGGACCTCGAACCTGAGTATCTGAGATGGTACCTTTAGTTGAAAGATCTTAATTTCATGGTTCACGACAAAAACGATGCCCATATTTTCACTGAACACGAAGCAGAATAAAAGAAAGGTCAAGCTCCCAACCTTAAACGAGTGCTTCTTGGGAGGTAACCCAAGTGTTTGTTTCACTTTTTTCCCCTTTGTATATACCCTTTTATTGTATTTTGTGTTATTTTTGGACGTTAAAACCTTCATTAGAAATTAATTACCTTGAAAAAGAGAGAACAAACAAGCATAATAAGAGTTTTTTTAGAGTCTCCATGGACACCACCATGGTTCATCAAGGCTCTAAAGAAAAAGAGAAGCAAAAAAAGAGAAAAAAGCACAAAAAGATCAGGGACCAGAGTTGACCACGGACAGCCTGTGGTCATCACCACGGTCCGTGGTGAGCCCCGCGTCCGCAGTCTAAAGTTTTCAAGGCTCCTTTTAATCAAATTCTTTTCATCTTCTTCCTCAAACTCGACACACTTCTCTCTAAACACTCCATTTTCTCTCCAAAACCTCCATGAACTTCATCTTAAACCTTCAATTTTTCACCAAAATCCACCAAATTTCTTCTATTTTTACTTCCTTTCTTCACCTTAACCCTGTTTCTCCCTTTATTTTTCACTTTAAAGCCTTCTTTCTCTCCCATTTTCCCCATCTCCATACCCACAACTTTCACAACTCCGTTTTTCTCTTTTGTTCTTCCAAAATCCATTTTTCTTCCATATTTCTTCACTATTTACTTCCCTTTTCTGAAACTCTTTCATTTTCTAGCAATTTTCTTCTTATTTTCTTTTTAGTTTACTTTTTTAAGTTTTTCCCATCCACATTGCACCATTATGGCACCAAATAAGAAGGTAAGAACCGTACAAGAAGTTGAGACTTCAAGTCAAGCCCCACAATGAGCTCCCTGAAACTCCTGCACATCAACCGCCATAAGAAATCGAGGTAACATTCCACACCCCCTTGGTTTAACTAATCCTGAACACATTTCTAGGCATAATGCTTTGAGTAGTAAACTTGTTGTAGCTACTTGATATTATGATGAGGATCTGTTAAATCGTTTAGGATTGTTGGATGATATTCATTGGTTGTTTGTTGAGGGTGGAATGGGCCAATTTTTAGAAACTAGGGACAACACCTATCGGGACCTCACACTTGAATTCATAAGCACATTGCATGTTGAGGTCACAAGTGGCCTTCAACGTCAAAAGGGCTACATTTCCTTTTATCTTGATAGGGAGTTTTATAAGTATAATTTAAGAGCCTTTAATAGTATATTTGATTTTCCACCAAGTATGGACCTCCCATACTGCCATGTCCCTAAGGAATTCAATCCAAATGCTTTTTGGTATGAACTTTCTGGGGATTTTCGGTATGATAGTAGTAATTCCAAAGACACCATTATTCGTATCCCTTGTATTTGTGTGGCCCAACGGTTTGTTTAAATGTGCCTCATCTGTTTGAATTCTATTTTTTGTATAACATGCTTAAAAGTGACTGGATTGACCCCGGGGTCACTCTTGGTCAGTTAGTTGTATAGTGTAGCCACTAGTTTTGCACATAGGATTGTTATTGGGGCCTTATTATCCTATTGCTAGCTTGGTTGCGAGCCCTGATGGCAGAGTCACGAGTCACAGGTTTGGAGCGGTTGAACTTGGCCGCTTTTGAGCAAATGAAATTTTGTAAAGTGGATGGTGGACATATTTGTTGGAGTTATTCTGGGAATCGACTTATGCCTCTCCTAAATGTTGATCGCTCATCTCTCCTGAACCGGGCCAATCTCTACTTTCTACCCGGTGATGGAGAGTTGGCACGACCAACCATCCTCGTCTGATGACTATCCTGACCTGCATGCTACCCTTCGGTCAATTCAAGCGGAGCAAGCTTCTTTATGAGCTTATGTAGAAACTGAGCATGCCTTAGTTCGGAGCTTTGTTCAGGAGCGCCATGATGAGCTCCCAAAACCAATATTTTTAAGACTTTAAGATGTGCTTAGAGACTTGGAGAGACTGGCACATTTCCCAACCCATCCTCCTTCTTCTCCTCCACCCTCTCCTCCTCCTTTGTAGAG
>NCQT01087490.1:0-10992 GCA_002740465.1 Stenocereus thurberi | reverse complement strand
AATTAGAGTGCCTAAAAGGAATGGAACTCAAGGCTCTCTTGAGCTTATCGGAGTTCTTAGCCCAAACAGAAAAGAGATGTGTATATGTAAAATCAGATGCACAAGTCAATGGTCCAACAAAGATATGGTTATATGAATGCAAAGACCATCGAGAGTGGTTTGAATGATCAAAATGAATCCAACATCTCTAAAGGGAAAGGGGAGAGCACCAAGGCAAGTCCAGCCAAGTGAGATATGAAAAGCAAAGCTCAAGGGAGGGCTTAAGGTCAAGTCCTTCACCTCAATGTGATCCTTAAGTCTCTCTATATCACTATCATTAAGAGTCTGATCTAAACAATGATTGCCAAGCAGAAAAGTCTTAAACTCCACAAAAGTAGACTCAGAAGGGTCTAGAAAAGGAGGAAAAAGGGGGAGGGATAAGAAAGGGATAAAATGGGAGGGGAGGGAGCTAAGTCAAAGGTAGACTCATTAGAAATGGGATCATTAAGCTCGATGTGAGGTGAAACCTCACCAAACTCCACATCAGAAGGCTCATCAAAAGAATGCTCCTCAGAAAAAGTATCCTCTGACTCAACTAATATGTTACACTGATCATCTAAACTAGCATTAGTCTCAAGTTCATCTCCCGCCTCAAGCTTTCCTAAGGGGCCCAAGGGAAGAGAGAGGCCGGGAATAATCGAGACATCCTCAGAGGCATCCAAACAAGTGCTAGTCTCAAGGGGAGATGCATATGCAAAAGGTGATGAGGGATCATTCGAAACCTCAAGGTCATCAAAATGTGTATCATCATAACAATCATGCCCTAAAGGAATCGATGCCTCACTCCTAACATCAGAGTCATCAAAAGACCTAACCTCTGGTGCAGGAGAACCTAGACTAAGGTCAGTTTGGAGTGAGCTCTTTAAGTAAATCTCCCTATTAAAGGCAACCGATGCCTCTAATCTATATAGTCTACTCAGCAATGAACAAGTATCAACATTATGGTCAAAGGTGCCACAATAATCATATGAATCAAGAGCACATGGAGCATGAGAGTGCTCATAGGATATACCCTCAATCTGACTCTCAAATAAAGGTGCAATATGCATCATTTAAGGGTTGGGAGAGGGGTGACTAAAAGTCTCTCTAGGATTGTCATGTTGCCACGTATCATAAGCCAAATACTCAAAGAAATTCCAAATTTCATCAGAATTCTTAGTGAATAAATAATCCAAACACCTGAGGTACAAAGTCCTAACATGACCCCTATATTCATGATTAAAACCCTCAAAGATCACTTGGCAAATTTCCTATTTTTCAAAACAATTATCAATACATTGAACATGAAATTCATTCAATCTACTCAAGTATTGTCAAAATGTTTCATGTTCAAACTGCAGGAAATAGAAACTTGTCATTTTGTTTTTGAAGTTTTAAATTTTTAAATTTTTTAAAATTTTTTCCAATTTTTTTCAAGTTTAGGCTTTTCTAATTTTTTTTGGGAATTTCAAGAATTGCACTAAACTAATCACAACTAATAATGACATAAACAAAGTAAGACAAAATATATGCAAATGACAAGAAAGTAGCTAAGAAAAAAAAAATCTAAAGCAATCTTATGCCGTCTTCTCCGGCAACGGCGCCAATTTATTAATGTATTTTTGGGTGAGTAGCTGGAAGAATTTTGCCATCCTCTCGGACGGGTGAGGAAATCAACTCGCTAATTATTTTTGACCCCAACTCTAACCTAGGAAAAACAATGAATGTCACTAAGCATAATTAGCTAAACTAATTACTCACTAATTCTAATTTCTAATCTAAACATGATTAATTAAAATAAACTAAAAAAAGCATAATTAACAAAATCAACCCCAAAGATCATATTAACTAACAATAACTAGCAAAATATCTAATTAACTACGAAAGCATTAAATTTACTAATTAAAAGAAGAGAGAGAAATAGGATTACCTCAAAAAAGCTTGAAAATCCAACAGTGGGGGTTGGCCTCCCTTGTTGGAGGAAGTGATAATGATTGAAGGTGAATTCTCCACTTATTCTCACTAATCTAACTCAACTACTCCTAATCTAACTCAACTACTCGTAATCTAACCCATTAAGAGCTAAAAACTCAAACTTGTGGAAATGGATTTTCAAATCCTAAGATGGAGGAGAGAGAAAGAGCTTGAAATTTGCATTCTTAAAGAAAGAGAATAAGATATTAAGAGTAGATAAGATAATAGAAAGATGATTAGGAAAGAGAGACATTAATTTTAATTCATTAACAAACAAAAGCATGTAAATTTAGGCATTAAACTAATAAATCAAAGCCAACAAAGTAAGAACCTAAATGAAAATGAAGATTAAAGAGAGCGAAAGAAAGCTAATTGTATCAAAACTTCATTACTTTGAAATGTGGCTATAAAATGAAAGTAAATGTACATTAATCTCTCATAAACCCTGAGCTAAACTCTATTCTTAAAACCTAAAAAAAAAAATACATCATTATACAAGTGAGGGTTGGGGCTTTAAGATCATGACGTAATAGCGTGCTAAACCTCTAGAAGCCATCAACAGATGCAGGGCAAGGCAGGACAGCGGGAGGCACGGTCGTGCCATATGGCATGGGCCCCCGGTGCTAAGTTTCTAGAATTCTGCGCACAAAATAGAGCAAAAACATGACTTGACACGGGTCCCTCGTGCCACCTGGCACTAGCTGCGTTTGCCGCCTAGCGCTGGCAGCCCATGCCAAATTGTTGCAATATTTTTTCTTCCTTATTTCTCCCACAATTTTTGCGCATGTTGTCCTGACCTTACTTCATAGTTATCCTGAGTTATCGTCCAAGGTTTTCCGGGTTAACGTGCCTAACTTTAGCTATGCTTTGCACAAATTATCTGCCAATTGCACAATTTTCTTTATTACCTACAAAGCCAACAAAACAAATAAATAACCTAATTTACCAATTATTTGAGCTAAATCTAGTAGAATGAGGTGTAAAATTCACATGCATCGTTCCTAAACACCAAACACTGCCTCAGTCCAACAACTATATTATCCAGCCCAACATTTTTCCTTTTTTGGCTCGGCATTAAAACACAGTTCTTGCTTCATTTGTCTCGACTTGCATAGCGCGTTTTGCACCCAACAATGATAAAAAATGAAACGCGAGACAGATCGCTCTACGAGTCCACTTCCCATGTCAAGTGCGTGGTTCCAATGTGTGGAATGTAGGGCGCACACATAGCATGTATTCCACCGGTTGGAGCTGCTTTTGCATGGTCCCCTCTACTTGCAGTAGGAAACATCACAATCGCTCTAAGGNGACGGTTTACGTAGGAGCACCAAAATGAAAGGATTTACAAACCTTTTCTTTCATATGACCAATAGAGCAACCTTCTATCCTGCGCCGAGGACTATTACGTACAATCGCGCATTAATACTATATTGTTCTCCTGGTCCTTCTGCCGCATCAATTTTAAAATACAAGTTAGTTGAACCACGCTGCATGCAAACTAGTTCCTACGTGGTGGGGTGTTTTTCATTAATCATTCGAGCTAGGGTCGAATCTTTCAAAAGCAAAATTTTAATTTATGTTTCCCACCTTTTCATATTTTTTGTTAGTAATTTGTACGTTTTTCTTTTTAACACTTTTTAAAAAAATTTTAATATTCTTGTTAAATGAGTTTGTTTTTAATATATGTTTTTTTTTTTTTTTACATCTTGTCATCCCCTTTTTTTGTCTTATCTACTTATTTTTCCGCCTTTAGTATGCACAATATTCATAAATGGGATCAGATGTTTATCAGAAGATAGAATAATCAAATCATTGAAGGAAAAGAAAATTTGGGTAATGAAGTATTCAATCATTAATTATATGTCGAATGCTGACTAAATAACAACCTAAATGCTGAATTTTAAAAAATCTAAAATATCGGATGTATTATTACTGTACATTTTTAATGCATTAGTGACTGTTGTATATACATTAGTGAGTTGTACATTTTTAACAAGCAAAATTTGGGTGTACAGTAAAATATTTTAGTGCGTTGTCATTTTTTGTGCGTGAAATCCGAGTATTAGTCAGCATTGTGTATATATTGGTGACCAATTTTGATTGTATAATTACTTTCATATTTGCATAATTTATTTACCTAAATTGACCAATTTGTATTATGTAATTTGTTTTAAGTGTGGATATATAATTGCTTTCGTGTGTGTGTGCGCGCGCGCGCATAACCCACTAAATATATGTAGTAACTCACTAAAAGACATAATAGAGATCAATGAAATAGTAGTGTTTTAAGTATTTCCTCACTAAGTGTATATTATATCTCAGCAAAATATAGTAAAAATAACTCACTAAAATGTCAGTGTACAAGTGATTGAAACTTTTTGAATTATGCATTCTTGTACATGAAAGGAATTTTATATTTGAGTTATTCAAAAGATATATCATAGTACATTAGAAGATGAATATAAAGTACTGCTCATTAAATATATATGCCATAGCTCACCAAAATTATAATGCATCTCACTAAAAAAATATTATATCTCAAAATATAACAAGAATGTGTAGTTCTATATTATATTATTCGCTCACTCATTTGAATTATAAATAGTTAGGTTTGCTCATAAAATCTTGATCACAAATACATTTTATAATTCACTAAATATCTATCATAACTCACTAAATACATATCATAACTCATTAAAAGTAATAGTACAAGTGATTGAAACTTTTTAATAATGACAAAAAGATATATCATAAAATATTATAAGATAAATATAAGATACTGTTGGTCACTTAACATACACCATAGCTCACGAAGGTCACATGCAGCTCACTAAGAAATCGTAGATCAAAATATGAACAAGAATATATATGTGCTCACTAAAATTGTGTATTATGTGTTTGCTTACTATTTTTTTAATATAAACAATTAGTACAACTCACTAAATCAAGAAATTAAGCAACTACGGGGTTAATGTGGACCAATAAGATTCAAGCATCTACTCTAGTCAATCACATTCAAACAACAATCTAACCACATGAAAATTGAAATTTGAAGCTTCTCAGCTAGTGGTAAGTTATCCAATTTTTTTCTTGTCTCCAAGCTTGACAGGTTGACCTCGACCTTGACCTTTGACCAAAGTTTGACCCATATTAACTATTGTTGATCAAAGTTTGACTTTCTTGATCGGGGCTTGTTGGACCAAAATTGACCCGATTTCTCTACTTAATTTGGATCATGATAGTAGATTCATTATTTTTCTGCTCTTTTCTCCCTTTTGTTGAGGCTTGTACCATATAAACTAGATAGAATAGAATAAACAACTTAATTCATCTTAAACTTTTTTGTTGCAAAGTTGCAAAGCGCACTTGCCCTTGATGCTTTATGCATCAAAAGTTATGTGTTGAGCACACCTAAGCTAAGGCCTCCTAATAACGGGAGCACATTGAGCATCAATCACTCCATCATAACTTCAAGACTCGGCTCTTCAAATCAGACGTCGTTAATGTATGTAAAAGCTTGTCAAACACCACAACATGGGGCTCACAAGCATAGCAACGATAGACCATTAAGATAGTGACAATAAAGAAAGTTAGTGCTCTCTTTAACAAAGCAATTGCCCAAGAAAAATTAAAAGGAAATCAACGAAAGTGCTCCACATGATTTTTCTGGGCTTGTTCATTAGGTATATGCAATATGGGTCAAAATGCGGATCATACCCTCTAAAGTAACCTAAGGATACATAATCATCAACATTTCCACCATGTATATTAAACCTGTTGTCCTCATAGCCCAAATTCATAGTAGCATCACAAATCATAAGATTATCAATTGGCGCATCTATGTAATACTCGGGGAAGGAGAGGATAGTGAACAAAGAGAGGAACCATGTGGAAGATCGAGGGGATTTGGGAGAACATTATCAAAACCAAGACTGGAAAACTCTTCATGCACAAATACATCACGTGACCCCTCTAAAGGAGTCGCCAATAGATCATGAACCTAATTGAATGTATCTTCCGACTCACAATGCATATTTGCAACGACAAATCTAGCAACAAACCCAAAAGGCTCACCCATCTTGAGCTTCATGCACTAAGCTAAAGGAAATGATGAACCAAGTAAGGTCAAGATAATATCAGTATTTTCCCTAGATGGCGGAAAGTCAGGCTTAGGATAACTTGCATAATAAGAACATGAATTAACACCATGGTTAGAAGAATTACACATATTATACCAAAAGGGGGCATAATAAGATCTATCATCAATTGCACGCGGATCTGGGAATGAATATCCAGAAACATGACTAGCTTTCTTGACTTTGATTGAATACCAGACAATCTACCCAAGCAGGGGCGGAGTCAGGATTCAAACCAAGGGGGACGAGATTCATAAAACACATAATATAAACTTTAATATTTCTAAAAATTAGGTTTTTCCCTTCTTAATTGAGAATTTAGGAATTAGAATTGAGGTAACTTGTGTTTATCATAAACAAACACAAACTTGCCCAAAGTTAATGAATTTAACACAAATAAACAAACAACAACCAACAAATTACCCCAATTATAATTTCTAAATTCTCAATCAAGAAAGGCAAAACATAATTTTTTAATTGATGAGTAAATCTCTAAATTAACCACTTATTCAACACAAATTAAATAAAATTAGTAAACTAACAAACAATGAAGCAATTACAAATAAAATTAGTCCAGCTTTAAATCTTCAATCAAGAAGACAATTAGATTAAAATTCTCATTTTTTAATTCATGAATCATGAGTAATTCACTAAATTAATCAATTATTTAACATAAATCTAACTAAAATCATTAAAATAAACATAATTATGTACAAAATAACAAAATTAAAAACAAAAATTGAGTATTTTTGAGAATTACCTCAAATTGAGATTTGGAATTTAGGAGTTAGGAGGAGAGCCGAGGAGGAGTGGAGGCGGCTGCTGGCACAAGTGGCGGGCTTGGCGGCTGGCGGCGTCAGCCGGTCGGCGGATGACGGCTAACTGCAGAAAGTGAGAGAGAGAGCAAGTGGGCAGAGGCAGGTAAGAGTCGAAAGGCAAGCAAAAGACTAGAGAAATTCAAGAGATAGCCGCATAAATTAGGGAAAATAAATGTCCAAAACTCAACCAAAAAAAAAAAAACATACAAGGGTTCCTAGAAGCAAAGTAGCAATTGGCAAGAGTTGAACTCTCTTGCAACCACCTGAAACAAGGGGGCAACCGACCATCCTGCTAAGCATAAGTTTACGAAATATATTTGAACAAATTAATATATATCTATTTTTTTATCCACAAAAATATCCCATATTTAATTTTTTTTTCAAAAAGTTGGAGGGTCAATTGACCCCCTTGCCCCAATGTAGCTCCGCCCATGTACCCAACCAAATACCATGAGTCATCAATGCTTTTACCAAGAAAACCCTGATGCTCTAAAAGAGCACGTGTGTCACCATTCACATTCTCATCAACAATGTTTGAAATTTCTCATTTACGTGCATAATAACCACTTTGAGCAAGAAAATCATGCAAACACTTAAAACACCTCCAAAATAATTTATGCTTGATCTTGGAGGGAAATGAAAAATTGACATTGTCTTCTTTCTCAATTTTTTTGGTGGAGTTTTTAATTTTCAATTTTTTTGAGTTTTTCAAATAAAAACGAAATGCTTAGTCAAACCTATTTGGAAAAGCCCAATATTCAACACTAATCCCAACAATAGCCCCAAAAACTTAATAGAATCGTAAGCGCATGGTGGTATTGCAGTAAATCAACGTCAATCTCACAAGGACTAGGTCAAGCTAAGCTACTAGTTGTATTATCTCAAGATAGGCTAAGTAGATCAAAACAAAGATTGAAATCAAAATAATCAACTATTCAATCTAACAAATAATCATGAAATTAATTAAAACAAGTATTTCCCAATCCATACCCCAATCAAGTACTTCTTCCTCAATTAGTTGTTTTATAATTGGCAATTGAAGCATCACAACCCTATTTCAAGGTGTAGTGAAGTACCTAAATTTAACCAACTACCACTTCTCAAAGGCTTTCAACTTGTTTAGGTGTATTAAGCATGTGAATATGAAATTATCAAATTCGTGGTTTCTCAATTGGTCTGGTTTCTCAATCAGTGTAGCTTTCTCAAGACTCCATACAATCAAGTCAAATCGTAAGGGTTAGTATTGAGTTTCACGTTTCAGTTCTTCACCCAATGCTCAAAATATCCGAGCAAGTGATTAGGTTCCTCACAAGACAATAAACATCTAAGATTTGGTAGAACAATCCAACAAGAACTATAGACTACTTGCCAAAGACCATACGCAACGGATGAAGCCCCTTTTTCTGTTAAAGATAGGGAAAAGCCTTTCGAAATAGCAAAAGAGATTCACGCCAGATCAAAAAATTAACTATTGTTTTCCTACAAGATCAAAACAGCAAAAGCTAATCCAAATTAAAAAACATAAATCCTAAAGAGGGAAAAGAGAATAGAAGAGAAGATAAATGCTCAGCTAACAAACACGCTTGAATCTATCGATTGCAAACTCCACTTGGAATCCTTACAAAATCTACACTTTCATTCACTCTCTCTTGCTCTAATCTAATCTAAAACCTAATCTAGAGGGTGAATAAGATGATGATGGGAACATCAATGATGGATGGAAATAGGCTTTTATAGCTTAAACGCATCAGCTAAACATCAATTCGGTTGGAAGTCAGATAGGTGCGAAGAAAGCAAGATACTTGGAGAGGGAGCGGGACCATGAGCTGACTGTGGGGTAGGCCATCGACCATGGCCACCACCACGACCAGGCAGTGGTGTCCTCTGGATCTTCTGTCTTCAATTGCTTCTCCTACTGCTTCTTCTTGTAACCTCCTGCACTGTGATACTAACTATGGTATATTTATATTTGGTGTTTTTGGGCCTCTTTTACTTCCTTGTTTCATCCACAAGATCTCAAAAATCACCATTCTACTCATATAACTTGGGCTCACAAACTCAAAATCTGCAAACACTCAAATAAGCGAGACTCAAGCCTAACAATAGAAATAGGGCAATAAATCATGTAATTAATCATCCTAATCTCTTCAAATGACTCCCAAACACTTAATAATATGCAAATATGACATTCATCAATAAGTCACCAAAGAATTGTTACACTCACTAAATAAATATCATAGTTCGCTAAAAAAAAAAAATAGTATAGATTACTAGAATATAACTTAGTGAACTTCAGATGCACAGTACCTTTTTGTTTGGTTGTGTACAATAGGACATTTTAGTAAGTCAAAGAGTGTTTTTACTAAATAAACCGGAGTATGTACAACGCATTGGTTTGAGTCTGTCTGTTCACTAGAAGTATCAATTAGGTGATTAAAAATGTGTCTCACTTACTAAAATATTTTACTGAGCTGTATAATATTTTTAGTGAGCAAAGCTAGGTTAATGATAACATATTTTAGTGAGCCATGTAGTATTTTTGTTAGGCCAAAATACGGTTGTGGAGCTTCTTGTGTACAAACGGTTGTATGATATAACAACTATCTAAGTCCTAGTTATTTTATGTACAATCTATGTAATTCTTTTTTTTTGGGGGGGGGCCGGTGGGGGTGTTGTGTCTATGCACCTTCATTTTAGCCTTTATGTTTAAAAATGAATTATTATCATATAAACCTCCAGGGTAAATGTTATTTGTAACTTATTGTTTTTGAAATTATTAGTGAACCAACCTTTCTTTAAAAATTGTTACAATATGGGCTGATTTTTTAATCAACAATATGTAGGCAAGGGATAAATAACAATATTTTTCATATATATGATAAGAATTTTTAAGGCAAGGGAAGTTAAATAATAATTTCTAAAACAATAAGTTGCAAATAAGATTTACATGAATGTGGAGGAAATATATAATAATAATTCACTTAAAAATAATTTGCATTATCCATGTGGAAAAGCGATGCAGGTTCTTAGAGGCAAGCTTATAGCTTCCCGTAGGAAAGCAAAGTATCATTTCTCAAAGAAAAGTGATGTTAATTTTGCATCCCCGCCAAAAGTGATAATTCCATAATGAATAGAGCTTTTTGGCAATCATAATTTGACAATTTTTAATAAAAGCGCCATTGAATCCTGCAAATTATTCAAATGCCATTAAATTCTTTTTTGTACTTGCCATCGAAGTTGTAAATTTAATGCGAACGAAGTGGTGTAAGTGGTAACTAAAAATTTATACAGCAAGTCATGCGTGAGACCTTTCATGGTAACCTATTGTTAGATGAAGACGGCATTTCAGCAATCATAATACAAAATCCATGTTTGGCTGTGTGTGAGTGAGGTACATACACATATATAAACCCTAAAATACTCTCTCTCTTCCTTAGTTATCAACACGTCGTAATTTACTTTTTCCTGTTTCCTTGTCCATATTATGATGTTTCACTCAAATCCCATGACTGATTTGTTCAATCATCTGCAATGCAATAGTCCACAAAGCAATGAAAGCATTTGCTCTCCTCTCCTCACTACAGGAAAAACTGTCTTTCTCCACACTTAAAATTGTATTTGCCCATGGATATATGTGCAGCAAGTATTCTTCGCCGCACTTAAGCTAAGCGTGTCGATTGAAAGAGTGGGGAAATATTTCCCGCACTTGATATCCGCGACAAGGGTTACGTTATCCCACACTTATAAGCACGGGGAATGATGTCTTTCCCCACTGATGTATATGTGGATATTGTGTTGCACATATAAGTGTGGGGAAATTTAGCTTATTGTGAACATCTACGCTCCTTGTCACTGCTCTTATAAGTGTTGCAACTTGAACCTATTCAACTAACTTTTAAACAACTAACTAACTTTTAAACGAATTCGTAAATAATTTGGTGGGAACTTTTATAATAACTTTTAGTGCCTTCAATAATTTTTCAATTTTTTGTAATAATATAAACCTTCAAAAATTAAAAATCTTGAGCATTGTAGCGCATATATAT
>NCQT01087489.1:7746-21857 GCA_002740465.1 Stenocereus thurberi | reverse complement strand
TTTTCCACATCACTTCCATCGCCATACCCATGCAGACAGAGAAAGGAAAGTGAGAGGGAGAAGGCCAAGTAGAACCAAGCAATGGCAGCTCCATGTCACTTCCATTGCCATACCCACGTAGATAGAGAGATGAGAGCAAGAGGGAGAAGGCCAAGTAGAGCCAAGCAACGGCAACAGCACATCGTGAATGGGAAGGGGAACCGACCAGCTATGGCTGTGGCACTCATGATAGCTATAAGGGGAAGGTGTGAAAACTTGAGGTTTTCTTTATATCANTCCAACTACTGGATGAGTTGGATCGTTAGCTTGGATTAAGGTGGGTGGTTTTCAATCTCTTCAAATCAAGTAATATAAAGCTTTTATACTCTTTGAAATAGGCTGTTGAAGAGATTGAGATATAGCTTAGATGAAATTGATGTGATTTATGGAGTTTGGTCGGTGGAAGAGGCTTGAATGAGCCATTTGGGTTGATCATGATGTGATTTTAAGTTGAATTTTTATAGGCGGTGTTGTGACGATGGAGCTTGAGACTTTTAGGAAATTTGAATGTTTATTAAANTGTTGTTACTGTATTTGAGTTGATTTAATTGAATTATAANNNNAATTTTGATGGCATCATTAAGTTTGAGCTAAATTGACGATGCTTCATGCTATCAGTTTTGGTCCTGTGTATGTTTTGCATATGAAATAAGCTAAGAATAGAGGCATTAGTTGACAGGTCTAATGAAGTGATTCAATGGTGTACTAGTTGCATGGATCAAGCACCAGCTTGCTCCAACTCACACTAAGGATTGTTAAACCTAAACCTGATCGAACCTGAATCAAATTGAACCTGAATTGATTTGAATCTATGCCGAACTGAACTGAACCTGAATTAAAATGTGTGAGAGTTGAGCTATGTTGAGGTTGAACTAAGCCGAACCAAATTGGATATGAATCTGAATGGAGACTAAACTTGAATTACACTTACTGCTGCTCATTCCCACTTTGGGTTTGTGTTTGTTATGTGTTGCTGCAACTTTCAATGTGTGTGTGATTGATTGTTGTGTATAATGGATGTAATTGTGGGATTGTTCGTGGCTGGCATAGTATCTAAAATTGAATTTGTGGTTTTGGCTTAAAAGTTTAACATTCTAAATGCATGGGTTTGGATGAATAGAGTCTGAACTTGATGAAGATCTTAGGGGCCAAAACCTTTGCTTTTCTTTTACATGAATAAGCCTAACTTCAAAGGAGGTGAATAACACATGATTCTTGAAATAAAGTTTTGAGAACTTTCTCGATAAACCTTTCAAGCATGAGTCTGTTAGCATATGCAATTGCAGGTGCTTGAGAACCTATTTTGTGTCTAAGGTGCTCTCACTTCCTCCTGTAACTAAGGATTCATACAATAAAAAAAGGGGATTTAGTAAAGCATAGGTACTTGGATCGCTCATACATTGCGAAAATGAATTGTACTTGAAATGTTTAAGTGGTCTTGAAAATGAGTGAGCCAAGTTGTTTTAGAAAAGGGTGATTTGGTTGTCTTTATGGGAGCAATGGTCACAGACTTTCTGTCACCATTATGGTTTATACAAATCTAATTTTTGCAAATAAGACCCATTTTACATGCTTAGGAGGAACTTAAACTTTCATATTAAAAATATTTTCAGCTACGACGATAGTGCTGATTAAATAGACACAGTTTAGGGAGCAAACCTGGTATGCAGATGCCCTAATTCGTAAGGAGCAGACCTAGAAGTGGGAACTCTAATAGGCCCTAACAACGGTAAAAGCCCATTGACTATGAGAGGCCCCGAGAATACTATGCGTTGTGAGTTATGACACTTACTTGAATAGAGCATTAACATGTGGATCCAATGCCCAGAAAGTGATTTGCTGCTTATCATAAGTTGAAAACTCCTTGTCTGAGGGCTATGCTAGTGCAAATATTTGAAAAAGTGTGTGTACTCTTCAAAAACGCTTTTCTTGATTTCTAAATGACTTTTTGGGGAAGACGTTGTTTTTATAAGTGCTTAGATTGGTTTCAGTAAAGGTTCCTGCCTTTTTATGTGTTAAATCGTATTCTCTTACCAAAAGAACTCCACTGGTAATTCTAACTGAACTCTTGATGTAAAGTGTGAACTATGAATCAAACAACCGACTTTCTTTAATTCCTACGCCTTAGCAAGGCATATCTTGCTATTAGAGTTATGTATGCCGAATATGTAGACGTCAAGTAAGACCAAAGCGTGGTTGTTCTGCTGAGGCAGACAGTTTGGGGCTTAGTGTAAGGAGAAGGCTTTGAGCATTGGACTAATGATGGAAATGGATGCCTTCCAAGTTCTGGGGTGTCAGTAAGGAGTTATTCAATTTGGATAGTCTTTCATGTTTAATGTGTTGATATTAAATACTAATTTTTATGTGACTGCTACTGAAAAGTATTGTATGAAACTGCTTTGTTTTCGGGATGGGGATTATCTATTGAGCATTTGGTAGCTCATCCCCTCTCTATTTCTCTTTTCCTATAGGTTCTTGAAAAGATATGTAGAAGTCCTTGGTCTATGTAAATTGAGATGGAGCCTCACTTTTTGCTTTAAAAAAGGAGTCATATGTAAATATACTTAGATTGATGAGTTAAATGATGCAATGTGATGTATTCGTGAGTTCCTCAGTATATGTAAGTTAATTACTGTAGTTCATGTAATGTATATTGACTAGTGGTCACGCCAAATGGACATGTAGGCTAACCATCTTAGTAGTCAGTTGTCATATTGGATGGAGTTGAGTTTTTTTTTTTTTTTTTTTGGGGGGATGTAGCCCCAATGCTCTAGCACGTGTTTCGTTGAGCTGTGCCTTTATTTCTTCGTTCAATTTAGTCTTATAGGTTATGTACTCTGAGCGTGTGGCCCGTGGAGTTGTGATCTTCGGCGTGTAACTGTCAAGCTTGTTGGATGTAGTATTTATGCTTTATTGTTATAGATACCTAATATAAGGCTTTAAGCCTAAGTTATGCTCAGTTTTTAGGTAGAACTTTGATTGTTTTGTTCTAGAATTTTAAAAAATCACTAATATCAGTAGCCTTGGGGGATTAGCTGTGTTATAGTTATGCATACAACATCTTGGTCAAGGGATCAAAGTACATATGCTTCGTAAGATAAGGAGAATGTTACAACACATATTGATTCATAGTGTGTTTATGAGATGACTGATAGGTTTAACATAAGCTAGATCTAAACTTATATTTGTGTCAAACCCATTGGCTATGACAACATTTGGTTTTAAATGTGGCTTATTCAATGCTCATTAACTTAGTAGATTACCAAAGGACCATAAATGATTTGGTCTGGCAGGATATGTCTAAACAGATGAGTGGAATTTAGTCAAGAGACTCATGAGAAGAGGAACATCATTCCTAGAATTTTATCGATTCTTATTCATTGGTGAACTTTATGCACCAATCATGCCAAACAGGTCATATTATGTATACAAGATATGATGATTGAAATGATCTAAGGATACTTGTGTGCTACTAAATATTCATGCATAGTTCTCCATAAGAGGCTATATGTTCGTAATAGATGTATAGTATATAACTCTCATAAGTATGCTGGTTATACGGCCTATTTGCTCAATGGAAATAAGCATTTATGTGTGCATGAGAGATATTGGACTTAGGGAATTAATCTGCCCACAATGGGCACTAGTACGTATCATATAAGGCCTGCAATGCAATAATGGCATAATAGTAATTTTTATCTAAAACCCTACAACTTCTAACTGGCACTTTAGAATCAATAAGGGTAAAGTAGTATAGTCTAACCAGTAGAAACAAGAGAGTGGGTGGCAGAAAATTTCCACAAGAACCCTTTTAAGGCATTTAGGTTGTGGATTGTGAAGGATAATCTGTGCAATGATATCATTCTTCATTAGTTTAATCCATGTATCATTTTCATTCACTTTCATTAGTGGAAAAACTAGGTAGAGATGATGATGTACTACTAGTTCTAAAAATATTAATGGCACATGTCACTTAAGATTCATTTAGGAATCGAGTAAATGGAAGAGTAAAAGTTGAATATAGTAAACAAGAGTCAAAGTAAGGGTGAGTGAATGAGAGTCTACAATTTATCCATGTTTGGGCATTTTTTGAGAATAAGAAAAGGTAATAAGAGTATATAACCTAAAAACGTTTGAAATAGTATGAAAATCAAAAAATGTAATTAAATGGATTTATAATAGAATGTGTGAGAGGAAACGAACAGAAATTCGTACCTTGTATTGTTATAAATATAGGAACTAGTATCCCAGTTCGATGAGTCGCATTTTACCTAAATTTTCTCATATAGAATCAGAACGTATTTGATCCTGTCTAACCACTTAAGAACGTAGCAACACCTTTAATGACTTCTTCTCCCAAAACCTAGCATATTTTTCAACTATTATCACCAGTGTCGATGGGTGCTATTCTGCCACCCATTTGCTTCAGCATTGAGTCATGCTCTATCGACATAGCAACACCTTTGATGCCACCCTTATTGTAGCTAGCGATGATGAAGCCATCGACCCCAAACCCTTTTGGTGACTTGCCGCCAGGTTTGGGAACCCTATTCCGCCAAGTTAACTTCTGGTGTGCTATCGCCGTACAGTGTTATCTTCACTGCCTGTTTCACGGTTGCACAGCCCATTATGCCTGATTTCTCTACTTGGCAGGAAGCTTTCAAGCATCTTGTCTTGGTCAAATCCTTTAGTGTGGTTGGTCATCATCTACTAGTTCTATGCTAAGAAATCTTGGATTTGAGCATCTCTTACATGGTTTGCATAACGTTATATGGCAGAAATAGCACCATGACTACCTTTGTTAATTTATGTGCTGCAGTCATGTGCACTTGTACTTTGCATCTTTCGTGCTTCCGATCGATTCCCTAGTGTTAAGTCATAAATTGTGCATCTTTTTAATAATTATTTAGCTTATGTTATATAGATTACTAGTTTTAAGACCGGTGCAATGCATAGACTTGTTTTAAAGTTTAATTTTAAATTTGTTTATCCATAATTTTTATGGGAATATTCGTTTAAAACTTAACAAAATGTGGCATGATTTAATTTATTTTTTAAAAATAATAATAACAAATAATAGTTTGATTATTTATAAATTATATAACAACTTCACAATAACTAAATTAATCACAACTCATGAATACCCGCTAAAAGAAAGAAAAAAAGATAAACACAACTCATGAATGTAACATTTAATAACAACCGATGATGCAACCCCAAAATCCAAAAATATATACATATACATGATATATGATTTTGCCTAATTTATGGTTGTCTATTGAGTTTTAGGTTAATGAGTGATAAATTGAAAAGGAGAAGAAAACAGACATCAGAAATAGGTTTTATGTATTAAAGGACTTTTCCAGCGGATTTATCAAGTTGGTTCGAAAATAATGATTTATAAAAAGTATTTTCTTTCATAATAATTTCTTTAAAGGGCTAGGGTTAGGAGATTGCATGTCCTAATTGGAGAAGAGATCAAAAACCTTAACGGAGGAGAAATCTTATAGAAACCCTACTTAAATTATTCATGTCATAAAATCATAAGCGTACGCACCTCCTCTATTTTGTGCTCCCAACCTCCTTGTTTTTATTCGTCATAATCAACCCCTTTCATCATCACATCATCTCCATGCTAAGAACTATTCATCTCACCATCACAACTTCATCACGCACAATATTGTCATCATCTTGCCTATGTACATCATTTTCATCATCACGCCATAATTATCAGGCACCAATGTCATCTTGCCAACTTCATCAGTCAAAATCATCATCATCATCTTCATGCTATTGACCAAAGCATTACTGTTTAACTTTATCAGTTAGAGTTCATTTTGTAGACATTAAATATATGGATAATTTATGTATTTTAATTCTCAGTATGAGTAGTTTATTTACTTAGCATAATCTATTAGAAACCATGCTAGATTAATTATTTTAAATTAAATTTGGTGCTTTACTTGATTCATGGCTCTGTAACAGTTTGTGCTTATTGTTCGTGATATTTATGTTGGATTTGCTAGAATGCATAGCAATTATTTTAATATAAATTCAATGATAGTTAAAAGGCTTAAATGCGTAAAAGTTACCGTCTTTTTGGTACAAATATCACCTAATTGATCATAGATGGCTGAAACTTGTCTCTTTTAACTAGGAAATTAGCATAGATATTTGTTAAATCAATTTGCTATTAAATTGATTACAAGGTGTTATATGATGTTTTTCTAATGCTTGATGTTGCAGTTTGATTAAATTTTAGTGCTAGTGCCAAAGTTAACTAAACTAGTAGGGTTTAGATTAGGGATGGACTTAACAATTAGACTATAACCTGTTTTTTTTTTTTAAAAAAAAGCAGGGAACATTCGCTATAGGATGTCTTCTACAGTCTAGCTCATGGTTGAGTCAATTTTTTGTGTCAATAGTAAATATTAATTTTATGTCTTTTATAGATTGTGCTAAGTGTTTTCATAAATTTGCAACCTTTAGGCCATGCTCGACAAGGTTAGCTACATAGATAGCAGATTGGGGTCATAGATAGCAGATTGGGGTTTAGGTATAAGATAAGAGACAATGGTCCTAATTTAGGTATTAGCATATAGTTGTTCAAATGAACCGTTGAAGCGATTGTATAATTTAACTATTAGGCTAGCTGATTAAACAAATTGATATAAAAAAGATATAGATAATTTCTAAAGATAAATTTCAAAAGGGTGTTTTTGGTTAAAAAATAAGAAATGGTACTTTTGAATGCCAAAAATTAATATTATTAACTTTTTAGAAATGCTACTTGAAATGATAAACGCTATCCAAAATGCTAGCCCAAACACTGTGTTATCAAATACTAGAAATTGACTAATTAGTTAAACATTAAATACTATTCAAAATGGTATTACCGAACATGGCCTTAATAATTATTTGTTTTCTTTTTAGTTGATTTTTTTTCGCTCGTTGATTTTAATTTTTAAATTTATAGAATTTAATTTTAAGTTTCATGCACCCTCATAAAAGAGTAGTGTTCTACTGTGTCTTAGTAAGCTTAGATTAATTATATTTTTTTGTTTTGGTGTGGTTTAATTTTCAAATTAATTTTTTGTTCTATTTTTGCCATTATTTGTCGGTTTCGTAGAAACTAGATTAAACTATAGTTCCTTTTGTTTTCCTATGTTTTATGCCACTTTAGGGTTTAGATGGAGTCCTAATATATTATTTGACTTTATAATTATTTTAAAATTATTTGATAATTTTTAAAATTTTTTTTTGAATTTGACACATGTAGGTTTTTATTTTGATAAATCCAAAAATTAATATTTTAGTTTTAGCTTTATGTTGTTAGAGTTTGATTGACTCTAGAAAATTAAGTTTTGTAATATGATTAATATGATTATTTATTTTTGTTTTCCTTTCACTGCAATTTATTAATAATTTATTTTTATATTTGATATTCTATTTTGATTTTCTATGTATATTTTTGGTTTCTTGTTTTTGAAAATGATTGAATGTATTGTTCATGTTAATTAGGTTAATTATATTCTATCCAGATTTATTTAGGTAATTTATTAGGTAACTTTTAGTTATTGCAGATATTAAGTTTCTGATTTACATTTTCTACTTTGATTTTGTGGTTTAGTTTAGTTTTATTTTTTTATTTATATTTCCCAAAATTAATTAGGTTCACTTTTTTTTGTGTTTTATTCCCATGGTTTGTTTAGACAATTAATAGTGTTAATGAGTAAGTTTCCATATTTTTCGTTAATTACTGTGAATTTATTAAAATAAAAAACTAAAAATTAAAAGTGGTAACTTTAATTAGATTTAAACTAGCTAATTACTGTATCTCTTTCGCTCAAATTAGATCTCCACTCCCCTGTGCTATATTCTTATTTGTAAGCCTATATAGTGCTTTAATTTGTAACTGTACAATAGGCTAACATATTCTGGCATCATTGTCTATGCAGAAAATAAAATTCTTAGCGTTTACCTTGCGAATTTTACCAATTTTATTATTTTGTTCTAACTTTAATGTTACTTTTTTTCTTTTGCATATATCTATTTAGTTTATGGGATCTAGGAGTGTTTGCATAATCGAAGATTAAAAAGGAGCATATGTTTGAGGAGCTCGAAAGCAAAGTGATTATTAATCTATAAGCTCTGAACTGATAGGCTTGGAACATATTAAAGTTGAGATGGCAACTTTATGAGAACTTGTTGCACCTAACTTGGAAACACAACTGTNNNNTATTACTTATCTCACTTTAGATTGACCACTTAAGCTGAAACCTCTTGAATTTTGAATTTATTACCTAAATTTCATAGACAGCTTGCTAAGGGCTCTTATCCTTATATTAATTAATTCATTATTACATGTTCAACCGTGTAGACTGAGGGAATAACTGAAGATCTAACCATCTTGAGAGTATTTCCTTTTTTACTTTAGGATAAGGCCAAGGATTGGGTATATTACTTGCCCCATATAGCATTCATTGCATGGACCTAAGTTCATAAAGAATTTTCAGATTTTTTTTTCCCTACATCGAGGACTGGATTCAATAAAAAAGAAATATGTCGCATTAAACAAATGACTAGGGAAATGTTTTATAAATATTGGGAATGTTTCAATAAATTATATGCTAGTTGTCCCTAACATCAAATATCTGAACAATTATTTATCTAATATTTTTGTTAGGGTTTATTGCTTATAGACATAAAAATGGTGGATATTGCTAATAGCGGGCTTTGGTTAACAAGACTTTAACTTAGGCTAGAGAATTGTTTAATAACATTGATGCAAATTGCCCTACAGCTAACTAAACTCTGTCTACTCCAACTCGGCCTATGTAAGGCATGGTCCTGAAAGCCATCAGCCAATGTCTAAACTCAACTGAAAGCATGGGGTTGTTTTTCAAACCTGCATTATGTAACTTGATCTACTGAGTTCTTAGCATTCATTTGGGGAGCAACACAACCAATTTTATAGCTTACACTGTAGCTATTAGATGATAAAAGCTGCCCCCACACTTTTAGACATCCATATGATCACTGCCATTTAAGGGAATCAACCTAGCCCATTTTTTAGCCTAGCATGTCTAGCTTTAAAGGGTCAAATTTGACAATGTTTTGTAGCAAGCTTTTAGCAAGTTTGAAGTCATGAAAAGGTGCCTAAAACATTGTCTTAGTTGAGCTTGAAAGGGTAGATTCAGATCACCTAGCATATCTCCAATTCCATTTTGGCTAGGAAAACTTCAAGAGTGAGCTGTAACTTGCACCATTCAGTCATAATTAACTTATCCTTAGAAGTTATATTATCTTGGAACCTCATTTGTTTAGAATGACAAGCTAAATATATCTTAAAGCTTTTTAGTGACTTTTCCTTTTATGCATTGTTTTCAGATTTCTCATCTTTCCTATTTATCTAGCTTTGTACATGGGCTAGCCATTGTGAGAGGGGTCTAAGGCTTGATTTAAAAGCCTAATTTTTAGATTGTAATACTTGGTTGTTGATGAATGAAAGTAGAGCGTTACTCCTCCCCCCTCAGAATTCTCTTTATCTTATCCTGCACTTTGGCCTACGTAGGTGGTGATCTAGTGAGTTGTAGTGAGTTTAGTGGTAGTGCGACTTATCCACTCAGCTACTAAGGGCCGTGACTTTGAGTTAGTGGTGTGACTTATCCATCTTATCTCTCAATTTCGTATTTGATTATAGCTCAATTATTTTGATTGATATGTTATTCTACATTATTTTTGCTTGTGCCACTCATTCTCAGTTTCTTCCCTTAATTATACATCATATTTTGTATCAAAGCCAAGGCTACACTCTTTGGCTAGAACCTTAGCTTGAGACACAACCCTTGTCCTAAACACATAGCCCATAAAGGACCAGCCAATCTACTTTCATAAGATGAGTGGCAGTTTCACTTTTAGAGAGAAATTCAAGACTTTATTTAAGAACTATGAGCATCTGGATAAGAAAAATTAGTATTTAAAGAAGAAATTTAGGGATTATCTTAAGAATAAGAAGAGGGCCTTGCATTATGAAACTAAGGCTCACCAGAAGCGTTAGAGGTGAGTTTGAGGCCCAAGAAACTCTTCCAGAAATTCAAGTGAATATGATTATAATCTAAGGACCAGGAGAGGTAGGAGATAACATCAGCAAAGCAATGACATTAAAGTTGAAATGCCTAAGTTTTAATGATGATTGGATGAGGTGAGTTTATTAACTGGCTACATATAGTAGAGAGAGTCTTTTAATACGAAGACATCCCTGAAGATCAGAAGGTTACGTTGATGGCTTTAAGGATGAGAAAGTACGCATTACTATAATGGGCCAGCTTGTGTGTTAAAAGTGCCAAGAGAAGGAATGATAAGATCAAAATATGAGCCAAGATAAAGTTCTTAACTCCATGACAACTATACTTAGCTATAACTTGACTCAAAGCTCTATGTTAGTCGAAGAAAACACAAGAATGTTTGAGAAGCTACTGATCAAGTGTGATCTACAGGAACTTCAGGATCAGACCATAGTTGGGTTCCTCAGTTGCCTCATTCCTGGTTCTTCAGATGTTGTATAATTGAAACAATACACCACATTGGAGGATGTGCCTGTTATGGCACGTAGACTTGAGCAGCCAAAGAAATCCAAATCAGTCAAGAAAGATATACCTAGGCCTTTCCCTAAGAGCTAACCCTTCGATAACGGGAGCCCCCAACTGACCCCTAAACCAATTGGTAACTATTGCTAAAACCTTAAAATGTCTAAATAGAAGGGTTATTACTTTAGCATAATACTTAGATGTTCAACAGGAGGAAGTGGAGGAAGATATAGAAGTCTGTTTGAGGAGGACATAAGGGGATGAAGAGGTTGTTGATGAAGCAGGTGAAGATAGAAGATCCCTTAATAGTTAGAAAAGCCTCAAGGGTATGATTAGAGGGAAAACTCACAATAGGTGTACTATACAAGGCAAGGTATGTTCTTGATTATTGACAGTGGTAGCTGCTCGAATGTGGCTTCCACTAGGGTGGTCATGAAGCTTGGTTTGTAAGTATAAGTGCATTCGCACCCCTACAACATTCAGTGGCTAAATCAAGGTAAGGGTCTCACTTCTACATCCCATGGCTACTGTCATCCTTAGTCATCTTAAGCATGTCTTCCAAGAGGAGATACCCCAAAACTTAACCCCTGAAAGATCCATTTAGCATCACATTGATCTCGTCCCAAGAACTCACAAGCTAACCTGTAAGGTGAATCCTAAGAGCACTCAAAAGTTAAGAGTTCAGGGGCATATTGAAGAACTTATAGCCAAGTAGATGGTGAAAGAGAGTCTCAGTCCACGTGGAGTTCCAGCTTTGCTTATATCTAAGAAACATGGGATTATGAGAATATGTGTTGACAATAGTGCTATCAACAGCATAACTATCAAGCATAGGTATTGAATCCTAAGGTTTGAGGACATATTAGATAAGATATATGGTTCAACGGTGTTCTCCAAGGTAGAATTGAGAAGTAGATATTGCCATAATCAGAAAGAGTGATGAGTGAAGGACTATATTCTAGGCTAAGGGAGGGCTATATGAGTAGTTGGTTATGCCCTTTGGCCTCTCAAATGCATCCAACACCTTCATAGGGCTTACAAACTGGGTATTCAAACCTTTATTAATAGATTTATGGTTGTTTACTTTGATGACATATTGATTTATATTCAAATAAAATAGGATCATTATGATTATCTTAGATAAGTAATTCAAGTGGTCGAGAAAGAGAAGTTGTATGGCAACCTTAAGAAGTCTACATTCTTTACCAAAAAGGTCACTTTCCTAGGGTATATAATCGCTCCTGAGTGAATTTAGGTAGATGAATAAGCAAGGTGGAGGGTACTGCAAGTTGGGCAGTTCCTAAGAGTATTCATGATCTGAGTAGCTCGTATAGGCTAGGTTCATTTTACGAGAGGTTCATTAAGAACCTCTGGACTATCAATCATGAAAGCAATGATAGAAGTGATCAAAGGGTCATCATTTTAGTGGAATCTTAAGGCTCAGAATGCCTTTGAAGAGATTAAGAGCAAGCTGACTTAATCTCCAATCCTTACTCTTTCTTGTTTTGAGAAGCTTTTTGAGATCAAGACTGATGCCTTAGGTATTAGTATTAGAGGATTTCTAACTCAAGAAGGCAAGTCCTTGGCCTTTTTTAGCGAAAACTATGTGACTCCAATAGAAAATAGTCAACTTATTATAAAGCATTTTTATGCAATCGTTATATTCTTGGAGCATTGAAGTCACTATGTCATTGCCAATGAGTGTATTGTCCACTTAGATCATCGAGCACTGAAGTATATCAAGGGGTAGCATAAGCTCAATATAAGACATGCAAAGTAGGGGAGCATTTACATTAATTTCATTTCGTTATCAAGCATAATTCAGGTAAATTTAACCAAGGAGCTGAAGCACCATTTAGAAGAGACCTTCTCCTATTTTAGCGTAAAACTTACATCTTAGGTTTTGATCACCTTACATCACTTATGAGTTAGATGAAAACTTTAAGGAGTTGTATGAGCAATGCAAGCAAAAGCCTAAGGGAGAGTACTTCTTGCATGATAGGTATTTGGTTAAAAGGAACATGATGTGTGTTCTGAAATGTGGCACCAGAAAGCTACTAATTAGGGAGGTGCATGGAGGAGCATTGGCAGGTCATTATAAGAAGAACAAAGCAACAAGCATGCTAAAAAGCACTACTACTGGCCAAGCATGTCCAAGAATGTTGAGAACATCATCAAAAGATGTGCTGCCTGCCAAGTGGCCAAGAGTCATCTAGTAACTTATAGGCTTTACACTCTTTTTCCAGTCCTTCTAGCCCATAGGATAGATGTTAGCATGAATTTTACGGTAGGATTGTGTATGACACAAAGGGGTAAAGATTCAATCCTTACGATTGTAGACAGGTTATCCAAAGTGGCTCATTTCATAGCTTGTATCAAGACTAGTGATGGCATTCTAGTTTTTGAATTATATGCTAAGGAAGTCATGAGAATATATGGTATCCCTAGATCTATTATCTTAGATAGAGATGGTAATATCCTTAGCCATTTCTAGATCACCTATAGAAGAAGATACAAACTAAGCTTCTGTAAAGCACCAGCTATCATCCTATTATCAATCGGACACTGGGGATCCTCTTGAGTGTGCTCATTGCATCATATACCAAATCCTAGGATTTCTTAGTTCCTCATATAACAAAACATCACACAAGATTACCGGTCTGTCTTCCTTCAAGACAAAGGAAGGAGAGATTTCCATAGAGAAGGAAATATAAGATGAGTCAAAGGGAAAATGGTCCATTTGAAGTCTTAGAGAGATTTAATGATATTTGCAAAGTAAAACTTCCTGGTGATTATGGAGTTTTAGTCACTTTTAATGTGGCTGATCTAAGTGCCTATCTAATTGACGAAACCCTTGAGAATTTAAGGTTGAATTCTCTTCAACAAAGGGAGGACATCATACCATGGCCATCTGCACTCATCCCATTCTAATTTAGCTATTCAAGCCATAGTCCTGAAAAGCCCTAAGCCAAGGTCCAAATTCAACTAAATGAGTAGGGTTGTTTTCCAAACCTTTATTATGTCACTTAATCTACTAAGGTCTCATTGTTCACATAGGGAGTAACTTAGCTCATTTTATATCTGTCACCATGAATGTGAGATGACAAAAGTTTCCCCCTGACTTTTGGACATCTATATGATTATTGCAATTTAAGACAGTCAACCTAGCGCAGGTTTTAACCCAGTAGGTCCAATTTTAGAGAGTCAACTTTGACTCCATTTTGCATTAAGCACTTGGCAGGTTTAAGGTCTTCAAAAGGTGCCTAAAATATTGCCTTAATTAACCTTGAATGGGTATGTTCAAATTAGTTAACATCTATTTTTATCAGGCACATGAAGGGGAGAATTTTTTATTCAAAGGATCACTAGTATAGCTTGCATTTTAGCTGAGCAAACATCAAGAATTAAGCTACACCTTGTAAAATTGGTCATATTTAACTTGTTCTTGGATGTTATATTACCTTGACACCTCATTTGTTTAGA
>NCQT01087445.1:16327-26801 GCA_002740465.1 Stenocereus thurberi | reverse complement strand
AAATTTTTAAAAAATATCATAAATGGCATATTAGTCATCCCAAAAGTTTTTAAAATGTAGAGATGACAAGTAATTCTTGTAGGAATTATTTGATTTAAGTCACCCCAAGTAAATGATCAATCTCTCTTATAAATCTCACTTTAGAATATTATTATTTTCCATGAAATTGAATAAAATTCATCATTGAATGACTTTTATAGTTATGTTTTAAACTCAAAAGTCAATTGTGATAAATGGCTTCTTAACCCCAAAAAAAAAGTCGAAAAGATGTTGTAGAATGCACTTTAACAATGACTTTTTAAGTCTTTATGATGACTAATAATTTAGTTGGTAATGTCTTTTTTAAAAGATATTTAAATATCACCTCAAGATATTTATTAGTTTCATCAAATTGAATACAAATCATCATTAAATAATTTATAGTTTACATGGCTTTGGATTGCTAGTAGTTCTATCAAATTGAATAAAAGTTATCCTAAAATGTCTATGAGGACTAAGGTTACGTTTTAAATTTAGAAGTCATTTGTCATATGATTTGAGAGCATTTCCAATGGTGAGCTAATTTTTTGACTCATCAGTGTGGCCTACAACATAAGTTTGTAAGCTAAGTTTTTGGCTCTCTAATGCATGACTCACCACTTTGCTCACCAAGTAAAATAATACCTATGGATCCCACACCTAATCATATTCAATTAGTTTAATTTTTATGTTTTGCTTTGTTATTTGGCTTTATTATTTTTGTGAAAAATAATTTGCTAATACGACTAATTAAAGGCTCATTTTTTTTAAAAAAGACAACACAACAATTTGAATTAAAAAAATTCACACATGTTTAAATATAAAAATTACAACAGTTTGATAATAAATAAAAAAAGATACATTTATTAATATTCTACTAAAAAATACTACAGTTCAATATTTTAAAAAAATACAATAGTTTAATATTTAAAAAAATAAAACCATTTGGGCTCCCAATGTCAGCCGTTGCCCAACAGATCTTTCCTGCTAGAGATCCAAAATGCCCAAAGTCATTTTCCTATTTTTGTAGTTCAGCAACAGTTAAAAAAAAAAAAAGTATGCTGTCTAAAACGACGTCGTTTTCTAGTGCCCCAAATGACAAAAAAAGGGGACGCAGGCTGCTTATGGAAGTAAGCCACCCACGGGACTTCGGCTCGCAGGCCTTCTGCTGTAAGCCATTGAGCCGCCCGCGTGCTCCCCAGCCCAACAATTTGGCCTGTGAGACCTTCCGCTATACATGCTCTGAAAACTCCTCTCTCTGTGTCTTTCCTCTGTGCAATCTACACTCAACACTTTTCTCCCTACCTCCCTCCTCTCTCACAAACACACACACACGTCCTTTCACCCCGCACCTCCATAGGCCATCTAACCCCGAAATCTTAGAATCTCCCCACAGAAATGGATCTTGACCATGGGATGCTGACTAATTTAGCACCACCGACGCTGTCAATCTCATCAACACTTGATTCTTTACTTGGGTTGATGCTCGGATCTATAGCTATTGTGCTGCCTCCTAGATGTCTTCTTTGTCCTATCTATCTTTTCTTAATTCAAGTAAAGTTGCTATGCTGTAGATAGCTAGATAACTGTGTAGTTAACATGCCTTTATCTGGGATATAGATAAATAGATATAGATGCTTCTAATTTGTATTGGTAGATTTTATAATCTTCATCGTTGTCCTGTTTCTGCATGATGATCCGTTCGTTTGGGCACATGGACAATTTCCTTCTTTGAAAATGATATGAGTGTACATATCTGTGTTTTGCTGGAGTAAAACTGCTGGAAATGCAATTAGTGAGCAACAATGACTTTCAGACTCGTTATAGTTTTTTATTCTTGTTTTTAACAGCTTATTATAGATATGGATAGAATCTCCCATAATTTTTCTTCCTAATCAATTGCTTTGGAAATGCCCAGTTCTACATAAATGCAGATAAAGTGAGCAGGATCTTTTACATTATTATAGTCCCATATGATTCACAATTTGAATGCTTTCTACATTGCGATACCATATTCTATGTTCCCTACATTTGGTGATATTTGCAACTATACGCTTGCCTGAGTAAAGAAACTCTTTTCTACTTATACTGGTAGGACTAAGATATGTCTAGCTGTTGCTTTAATCTATAGTAAACTACGTAATTGAAGCTTAGCAAATGAGGACTATATTCCCGGGACTTTTAAGGCTTTGTGCACTACTACTTGGTATTTTCCATGAAAGTTTCCTCTATGTCTTTGAGTTGTCTGCATCTGTATGTTATTTCCTCTGTAGCTCATGTCTTTCGCTAAAAAATTACCTTAGATAAGTACATTCAGAAAAGGAAATGAACTACCTCATTTGGAAGCTGAATTTGGAACTTGATTCTGGAAAATCTTGAGCTGATATCTCACTTCTATCATGTTAAACAGTTTCTTGATGTAGCTGTTGCTAACATGCCTCTCTGTAATTGCAGGATGAGAAAATTTTTATCCCAGATTGGGTCATCATTGAGCACTGAGGTGCGTTTGACTTCAGCCATGGTATGGGCTAGACTGCCAATTCAAATGGAGTTCCAGGTGAATTATAATATTATTTAGTTTTATTGATGTCTGAATCTTCTCAATTCTATTTGATATGCGTTTGTCTAGAAGGGTATATTCCCTTAATTTGGAATGTTCATTGTCATATTTTTCATTTTGAATATGAAAAGACTAGTATCATTCTATAAATTCACATAAATACGGGTGGATTTTTTTTTAAAAATTTGTGATGGGAGGTTCTTTTAGATTATACTCCCAGGATGACACTAACACAGTGCAAACATCCTCTAGTGAAAATTTGACTTGGAAACAATAACTTTTTTAGCAATGAGACCTCCACAAATTCCTTGAGATACAATACAAGCCTCTTCCTATGAAAACCTTAAGGCCATCCACAAATATAAAATGAGTGAGTGCAAGTGTGGAGCTCTCTTGGATTTGGGATGAAAGTGAAAATCACAGCGAGGAATTTCATCTTCAGTAGCTAGCTAAACATTTAGAGACATAGGAAAAAAGATATGGAGATAATGGGTCTCCTTCCCTACGACCCCTCTTTACCCAAATCCAACCCTGAGCTCTCCTATTAATAGTGGTAGAAAAAAAAACAAGGATGTGACACAAGCCATTACCAAATCTGTAAATTGGTAGGAAACCTAGACCCTCCAAGATACATCATAAAAAGCCCACTCCACATTATCAATGTATAATATGCTTTGCAAATATCTACCTTGATCATAGAACAAGGTGAGTCATTGTTCTTTGTATACTAATTGGCCAATTCATGAGCAAGTTAACTGTAATTTACTCATCAATCACCAATCACCAATCACTAATAGGCACTCAGTGCTTGAATGATTGTGAATAGGTGGTCATGTTTACTTTGAATTCCTTGAAAACGACTTCTATGCTTTTGTTTAAGAGGCTTCTTCAAAGCCTTAAGTCCACTCCTTCGCACTCATATAAGAAAAAATCACTCCTTTCTACTCCATTCCGCTCCTTCCTACTCCATTCCATTTCTTCCCATCCCACATCTCCAATTTAACCACGAAAAGAAAAGGCCCTTGGTACATCTTACGACCCTTCACAGACTTACCCCAGTTTCCACACTATTTTGAAAGTGAGGATGATAAGCCCGCATATTTAAAAAAACTTAAATGAAAACTGCACTTCCTTTCATCTTTTGCGATACCAATCTCAATTCAAGCATGATCAATTGCCCTATGCTCTATGAAATGAACAGACATCAGTAGGAGAGAGCTCCGCTAAGCCAGATGAAGTTATACATTACCTTACCAAACTTGCACATAATAATTTCCCCATCATCTTGTTTATTTCAATAGTAATCCTTTCTGACAAACATAATGCATGCCTACTCTCGGCAAAAGCATTAATGGAAGCTAATGAAGGAGGGAGGAACTCATCCTATTAAATACATCAGCAATTCCATTAAAATCTTCACAAATTAACCATAACAAAGAACATTGAGTGTGAACATCATTTAACTCACCACCCTTTGCTATTACAATTGTAAAGAAAAGAGCATAAAACTATACCTTCTCATTAATACTACTCACCTCATAATACGCAAATGGAGCACAGTAAAATAGGATGTCCGCACTCATTGAACTCCTCCTAGTAATTAGAGCTTGCTACTAACAGGCTCTTGATAATTACATACAACATGACAATTCTTGAACACGTCCTATTATTTTGCCAGCTTTATGTTGTTTTAGTGTATGTATGTTGTTTCACTGAGTCTTTATAAAATCCATTATATCCACATTATTGTTCCAAAGGCCAGCCACCTCCTTGGACTTTGCCAGATCATGAAGACCCCAACATTCCATGTGCAGCACCTCATATGGAGTCTCTTGTAGTGTTTTTCACCATGATACTCTTCCCCTAACTCATAGTCTTGGGTCCTCTCCCTGTCTGTAACACCATTTCTGCAACACTATCAATCCATGGATTGTCTTTCTTAAGAACTTGAATTCTTTGAGGACATAGATTTACTCATCGGTGTAGACGAAGGAAAGTTTCTCCGCATTGATTGTGTTGTATAGCATTTGCTACTCTTGGAAGGAGTCATGGTTACAAGATCACCCTATATAATTCGATTGAGATGTCACAATCACACTAGCCTCATCAGAATCAATAGTGGGCTGGTATTTAGGAGAAACTTCGGTAGAAGTAACACGACAGGAGTAGCATTAATTTGCATGGGAAGTAATATTTCTCCTTATGTCTCAATCCTTGATGCTTAGAGCCACAAAAAGGAATCCATTTGTAAAATACTTCTTGAATGTATTTGTCTTACCTGAAGGCAAGTAAATAGGAACATCATAAGATAACGTATGCTGTACATAAATTTCAATAAGCATATGAGCATAAGAGATGAGCACATGAGCGAAAGTGATCATTTCCCCCAAAGAAGTAAATTGATCAGCACAGAATGGCATCCCAACTAGGCCGGCCACCTTACTAAGAGCACTTATAGTCCATTTAAGAAAGTCAAGATTAGGAAAATCACCTATACTTGAATTCTCATCGTTTTCTTCGTCCCAAATTGAATTCAGGACACCAATTATATTAAGTATATAAACGACGAATGTTGTGGCATTCTTTAAGGTTGCATCAATCATAAGTCCCGTTCTCTCTACTATATAGTTAATGTTAATGTACCATCTTATAGCTTATAAGGTTAGTAATTTGGCTAATAAATATACACCAAAAGAAGAGCAATTTACTTGTTTTGCGTTTGTGTGGCTTGTTAACCCTCCCCCTCCCCCCCGACCAAAAAAGAAGAAATTGTAGTGTAGCAATTCTTTTTCTTGGTTTCTGGATTGAAAATTTAGATGTTCTTAGACACTCAAGGTAAGACAGTCGTATTTTTATTTAGCCTAAAGATAGGGGCAACCATATGCTATTTGTAAAGCCTAATGTAATCTGAGTGAGCAAGTTCTAATTTTGACGAAATTCAAAACGGCCATTCTTAGAGTATCCATATTTGGTTGCATCACTGAATTAATATTCCATTACCAATGTCTGCTTTATCTATTGACGATAATGGATGTATCTGTCATATTAACTACATGCAAGTGCATGTGTTAAATGTCGCAAGCAACTAATTAACCTCCAGAGATAGTAGGTCAACTCCCTTTGTATCGTAAACCATACTTCAGTTTCTAATATTATGCATGTAGTGTATGAAAAGAATGAAATTCTCCACTAGCTCGAAAACATATCAAAATTGGTAATAGGCTATCCACTTGAGCCTTTTGATTGTCTTTATTTGCCGTTTCCTTTCCTTTCCCCTCTTCTAATAAAGCATGGAGACTTGCTTGACATGCTTTGATTGGAAAACTTGATCATTGGGACTGGTTGACCTCAGGAATTTGGTTGTACATTTGATTTGAAAATGGGCTTTAGAGGATTTTATAATGGTTTTTATGAGATGTTGCGTTTTTTAAAAAAAAAAAAGAAAAGAGAAAAGTATCACTACTTCTGAAATTCATACATGCTAGAAGGAAAGGACATAATACATTCATTTTGTTTTTATAGGAGATGATGGTACATTGTACTTTGTATTATGCATATTAAGATCTCAAATCTTTCCAATTTCATTACTGAAATTGATTGTTATAAATTACTCAGATTTAGAACATAATAGATGTTGTCTACGACATAAACTTAATTATGTTAGTTATTGCGTATGGATTAGATCTAACTTAATGATAGTACTTATCATGTAGGTTGTAGAATGCATTGATGACTTGTAGAAGCAAGCATAAGGATGCTAAGGATGCTTGTCCTGTTTCGAGATAGGATGTGACAACTTTTAACATTGGGTATGGTTTTCTTTGTACTTCTTTTTGAGATTGGTTCACATTTATATCGTTAATTTAATATTAAGATGATATTTGAAAGGATTAGGTTATGTAGAGCAAAAGATATATTTGAGTAAAAACATTTGGAATAGGTATGGATGCTTATTTCGACATGAAACTCTTTAAATTATATTACGCCCTCAATATAGAATAGAAAGTGAGATAGAGTAATTTGATGTCTAAGAACTCAAGGTTGGAAGTATTTTGCTGCTCTTTGCATTTAGAAAGAGTAGATGTTGGATATTGAATAGTGAAAATATATTTCATAGGTTTGTTCAAATTATATATGTGACTTTATTCATATACATTCATCTTCTACATATGCATAATCGCTATATGTGTCGGTTTATTTAGTTATATTCTTATGCCACGTATTAGCTTTTTTTCATTTCAAACTAAATTCAATATAAGATAACAACAAATTTAGATGAACAGAATAGGTTGCTGAGCGCAATATAAGATAATAGCAAATTTAGACAAAGAGAATATGCTTTTTTGGCATTTGAGTTTTCTCTCCAAGAGCAAAGGGCAAAGTCTTGCCAAAAGAAAAAATTTGGGCAAGCTACTGAAGTAGGAGAATTAGTCTAATGCACAACTAAGTTAAAATTCTTCATCAGTACTTTTTCTACATTTGTTGAAACTTGCACAAAAATGATTAGGTTCATATCAAATGACAACTTAACCAAATTTCCATCATATCATGTTCTATTCAATTTCTTAGAAGTAGCACTGGATGGTGGTCCTCAACTATAGCAATTCTAGTTTTGCTTATCAAATTTTCTTTCCACTTGTTTTTCATGTACTTCTATTTATTACTTTCTAATTCTTGACAAGCCCTTGCTCATTAGTGGTGAACGTAACATGTTTATACCTGTTATGTTCTCTGAGGCCTCTTGAAATCGCTGATACAATTATGTGAAAACCTAGAGGTTTAGCAATATGCAACCATAGAGTAGCGTAATGNNAGCATCATCGACATTTTTCTTAGATATGCAATGTATACAATGCTTTCAAAGTAAGAAATTCACCAATTTTGTAAAGCTTTTCGATACCTCCTGCTTGCTCATAAGATACTCCAAAAGGAATTATTTTAGCCTTTTTTATTTTGTACTTTAGGCTTTATACTCCTCACCCATTGCCACTCTCTAGGAGCCGTTGCCGACTAAAGCTTGAACATAAATGTTTGTCTCTCTATAATCAGTTGAGTTCTAATATCGATTTGATTCTCATTATGAGAAATCACATCCACAAGAGAAGTGGATGAATGATGTAGATTCTGAATGCTATAAAGGATGTGCCATTCACCGATTACACAACCAGAATAAAGAGTTCTAGTTTGATTGACAGAATGTAAGAACTTATTTCGTAGAACTTCTCCAATAAGGCCATCCTCACATCTATCAATGTTGAACACCAATATTAGTGAAAAACAAGTTTAATTTTCAGGATTTAAGATGGGCACCATATAGAACTAACATAAAGTAGTCAAATAGTTTACACATAACATTGATGTTTTCTATATGCAATGCTATATCATGTATTGTAATAATGACCATACTAGTCCTATATGGTAAAAAATCATCACCCAAATAAACGTATTTAAAAAATTTTGAGAACCAAACTACTTGATTCACTACAAGCAACTTTAGGGTATTTAGAGCTTGTTAATTGTTGTTACACAAGCTGCTAAGTTCTCAATGAGTACTTGTTTTTCCCAGCTAAATTTAGAAATTTTCTTTCAAAGGGGGAGAGAATATTAACATTTCTATTTATCAAAGTCTTATCAAAATTTCAATCAAGTAGGAGACATGTGAAAAATGGTATCAACTAATAGCAATACAATCACCTTTCAAAAGTTTGACTAAACTAAAAACTAGGAAGATCAAAGAACTAAAAAATGTTTACAAGCTCGAAAATTAGCCCCAAGCTAATTGATCCTCATTAGTAACCTATATTCACAAAAATAAAAGATTAAAAAAATAAGACATTAATCAATGGGTTAAGAATATAATTGACTCTTATTAACAACCCACATTCACAAAAGAAACGAAGAAGAAAACATTAAGACATTGACTAATAATTCAAGAATATACATCATTCTCATCAACAACCCACATTCATGAAACACTAAGGGGGAATTATGGCATTGGCTAATTGCTTAGTAATTTTATTCTCATCAACAACCCATATTCACAAAAAAACCTAAGTGAAAAAACAGAAATGACAGGAAAATTAAATTCAGAAGTCAGCAATGATTATGATGAATCAACTTGCAACAAACATCAAGAATCAACTGACAATCTTTAAAGAATGGAATGTATAAATTAGGAACGTAGGCGATTTCGAACTTTGATCATTAGGAAAAATTACATAGAATCAGAGGAAATCAAAAGTAAGCATCTTTAATTTAGCAATATAATAAGGGTTATACGTAAAACAAAGCACATTCTTGTCCATTTAAGTGTGAATGAGTCTATCTAACACATTCAAAACCGGAGTTTAGCTTGATGCTAAAAAGTGTGACTTGAAGAAGATTTCAAACAACCTTAGGTTTAGCCTTGCTGTACTGAGTTGAATCTAACTTTAGTTGTGCATGTTCAAAAGGAGAAAGAAACTCATACATTAGTAGTCCCTTGTATTGTTAATATTTAATAGGCATGAAATATTAGCCACCTTAATCCCAGAAGCTTAGTTCCCAAAAAGTTACACAGGAATGCTTAGCATAGTAACATTGAATAAAACAGAAAAGACTCGATGTCATATTGGAGAAAGAGAAGTAAAGCAATAAGTAGCTAATTTCATCATGAATTAGGCAAAAAGCAAGAGATCTCCAATTCTCTCTCTTCTAAGTCAGAAAATAATCCCACTCATTAATCCATCTGTTCTCACTCTCGTGGTAACCAAGTGGCATGCTTGCTTCAAATTCCCTCTGAAATTATGTAAATTTTTTTTCTAATAATCATAGCTTGAAATCGTTGTGTTCCTAATTTGCATATTTCATTCTTTAGATATTGTCAGTTGATTCTTGATATTTGTTCAAGTTGATTCATCATAATCATTGTTGACTTCTGATACCTAAAATGTTTTAAATTTGAATTTGATTCTCCTAACCTTTCTTTTTGCACCTAGTTTTTTTCAATATGAGTTGTTAATGAGAATGAACTATATTATTAAACTATGGGGCAATGCCATAAACCACCTAGTATTTTGTGAATGTGGGTTGTTGATAAGATTGAACTAGATTCTTAAACTATTAGCTAATGCCCTAATATTTTTTCCCTCATTTGTTTTTGTGAATGTGGGTTGCTTATAAGAATTAACTAGATTCTTAACCTATTGGTTAATGCTCTATTTTTTTAACCTTTTATTCTTGTAAATGTGGATTGCTAATGATGATCAATTATGTTGGGATTGATTTTCGAACTCGTAAACATTTTTGGATTCCTTGATTTTCTTAGTTTTGGTTCAGTCAACCCTTTGAGAGGTGATCGGGTTGCTATTTGTTGATTGTCACACGTCTCCTACTTGATTGAAATTTGGACAGACTTTGATCAATAAATGCCAATGCCCTTTCTCCTTTAAAAAGAAGATTTCTAAATTTGGCTGCAAAAACAAGTATTCATTAAAGACTTATGAGGTTGTGTAACAACAATTATCAAGCTCTTAATACCCTAAAGTTGGTTGTGGTGAATCAAGTAGTTTGGTTGTCAAAATTTACTTATATACATTTATATGGGTCGTGATTTCGTTACCATGTCGGACTAGCAGGGTAATTATTGACAATAAATGATAGAGTTTTCCATAAAGGAAGCATTCATGTTAGGTGTTAACTACATGACTACTTGATGTTAGTTCTAGATGGTGCGCATCTTTAACCCTGAAAATTAAACTTATTTTCCAAAAATACTATGTTCCCTTTTGATAGAGGTGAGCAAAACTCGTACCACATAAGTTCTTATATTCTGTCAATTAATGTAGAGCTCTTTGTTTGGTAGTGTAACTGGTGAAGGGCACATCTCTTACACCATTGGGATTCACATCACCCACT
>NCQT01087408.1:0-12656 GCA_002740465.1 Stenocereus thurberi | reverse complement strand
CCACCAACAAGCACCACCAACCACTTGAACCAACGGTAGAACCACCGGTCACCACTACCTTCTCTCTCACCTTTTCCCTTTCCTTGCTTCTTTTAGGTAAGTGTTTTCAAGGTTAGGGCTTCCTTCCAATCCTTAGTTTTTAATGTAGTGATCATGATTGAATATTTTTAGTCCTTGATTAATCCTTTTAATCTATTATTTGTGGATTCCACTTCAGATTAAGGGAGGTCTTTGAGATAAACATCCCCTTTTATTTACTCATCACCTCTTTTTTTTTATATGTATAGACTATGATGCTTTCTTTTTTTACCTCTTTTAGTGGCTTTGCTAAGATTTAATGCCAGTTAGAGGAACTAGTTGATGTTTAAGAATTATTAGTACTAAATTCATGATTGGTTAATTGATGGATACAAGCTTGGTGCATTGAAAATGAGTTTCTAAAAAGGTTAGAATATTGACTTGTACTGGTGCAACTTTGAAAACTCTTCTGGAATTATACACTTGCCTAAAAATAAGAAAAGAAATATGGATGAAGATTTATAAGTTTATTGCATTATAAACTTTGAATTATTAATTGCAAACTTAACGAGGGAGAAATGAATTTTCTCCCGCAAGTGTGCAAATCTAACATGAATCTGACCAGTTAGCAAAACATGCGATTTCAAAACACTTCATGTTGTTAAAACAAAACTTGTAGCAAACATCAAGGGCTTTCTAAATTGTACTTGCATACTCTCATTTGATATTTCCAAGTAAAGATATAGCCTCTGCAAGTTGAGTTTGAAAAATAACCTAAAATTTCACATAAGCCCTAATTGGTGAAAGGGTTAATACAACAATAACACCACCACCTTCTAGTGTGGGTCCCACTTTTACGAAGTCTAAGGAGATCCAGATGTAGAAAACCTTACCTCTACTGATATCCCTGCTCATGAAGAGGCTAATTCTAGAATACCCACAAAATAGGAATCCGTAAAAAATATTTTATAGAAGAAAGATTTGTGAAAATATTTTTATGAAAAAAGGCTAAAACTAAGGATAAGCAGTAGAGAATAAACTAATAAATACTAATAAATCAGGTGACAAAAACTATGGAAACAATTAGGGGATTAGCTTTGCGTTTGCGACCTTGGAGACTTACTTGACTATGAGGCTGTAAAATCTTGACTATTGGGTTATAAAATCTACCTTGGGTTGGCTACTCTAGGATTGGGCTCAAATTAGGTGATTTTCACTTCATTATGTAATGTCTATGCCCCAACTCCCCTTAGTTCCGCTTCTAAATGTATTTTGGGTGTTTATAAGTTGTTTATGAGACATTGCATTCCAAGGAAACTTTATGTGCAAAACTTGAATTGAGATGTGTGATTTCATTATGTATTTCTTAATGTATAATATTATGTTACGATTTATATTTATAATTAAGCAGTTCATGTTTAAAATGGTTTATTAAGCTAAAGAGCTTTTTACTATGATGGGTTGGGCACAAAGAGAACCAAATGGGCCTACTTATGATATACTAAATCTTTAAGTGGAAGATTAAGGCAAGTTTGTGAGAGAGTGCTTCCCAAGATTAAGATAGGTTTAGCCTGATCTAGAGACTGTATAGTCTCCCTCGATTAAAACATATGGTAGTTCGGGTATTTGCTATTGTAGAGGGATGCATACCATGTCATGGGTGCCACAGGTTTGGAACCCGTGAGGTTGTTCGACAGACGGAAATGAAACCCTTTGGTGGAGTCACTCAGCGTTAAATGAACTCTGCTTTTTGTTCCGAATAATGGTTAAGAATTTGCAGTTTAAAGATCTTGAAATGGTTGGGAACTGTAACACCCTAAATTTTTTGCTATTTAACTTTGATCTATATAATACTGTGAATGTGTGATTTATGTATCTATTTTATGCATTTTCTTTTAGAAACACACATGTGTCTTTTCATTTGTCAGTTTTGTGTTTGAGGAATAATTAAATTGCCCAAAAAGGAAAGGAAAAGGGAAAACATAGGGAGATTTTTTTTAACCACATTACTAAAGGGGGTGATTTTATCTCAGAAAAGAAGAGGTTCCCCTGTTTTTTTAAAACCCCCAACCCCATGCACAAATCAAGGAGAGAAAGAAGGAAGAGGAGGAGGAGGAGGAGGAGGAGAAGAAGAAGAAGAAGAAGGAGAAGTAAGATTAGGGTTTTTGATAGCAAATTAAGGTGAGTAATTCATACTCTTCTTCAGCCTAAAATTGATAAGGGAAAATATTTTTTTTATACTTCATGCTCAAATTTGAGGATTCAATTGAAGGTTGAAGTTGTGAATTTGATGATTTAGGGTCTGGTAGATTAGAACCTTAATTTTGTTCATTAGAAATCCATCACTAGAAATTTCATGGTTATTTGTGACTATTGAATTATGTGGATGATGTGAATTTGAAGGTTATGATATGAATTTGAAGGTTATGATATGAATTTGATCTTGTATGTGCTGGACTGTGAATACCTTGCTTCTGTATGTGGTTTAAGAGAATTCAAGTAGGGAAAAAGGGATTTTATTTTCAGATTTTTAGCAATTTCACATACTATTTGAATTATTGTGAATTAATGGCTATGTGAAATATTCAGAAATTTTTACTGTACATTCTCTAGAATACTTGGCTACTTTTTTTAAATTCAAATGAATCATAGAGATGTAATTTATGATATGTGAAGTTTTTTTTATTGAAATTGCCTGGTTTTTAATGCCTGACATTTGGTATTGTTTCAATATTTGTGGAGGATTGGATTAGGGAAAAATTTTGAAAATTGCATGGTAGATTATTCATAATATTTGGTGTTTTTTGACAAAATTTCATTAATTTTGGATGTGTATTCTTCATTTAATGAATTTTTGAGTCAAAATTTCTTATTTGGTGTAATTGTGGATCGTTTTATGCATAAACTTCAGATTGATTAAGTAAGGAATGACTTTAAGCATCAAGAATAGTAAGATGTTTCTATGGTGTATCAAAAAGTTATGAAAATTATTTTGGGTGGAAAAATGCCTTGATTTGATGAAATTTTTGTGTAAATTATTGATACAAAATTTTAAAATATAAAAATGTGATTATATGAGCTACATGAGCTCATTAATCCATGCTTTTTTATAGGGAATGAGATTCATATATTTCTTAAGACTATTATATTATGTTCTAAAGCTGTGGTCATAGTAGTGACTATCATTATGTTCAATCACATAGTGAGAGATGTCATAACAAGTCCCCTGAGATATGAATATTGGGCTTTTGTGTTTGGTCCCTAGTGAGAAGGGTTTCGACCTAAACTTAATAAGATATGAATGTGACTCCATGGTTTGTGTTTGTGGGCAATTCACGGCCTCTAGAGCGAGGGTGCTTGGTTGGTGCCATATAAATGAGTTACAGCTAACCCACCAGTGGTTGGTACCATATGAGTGAGTTATGGTTGGTTCACCCGGATGTGCTTGTCACCCTTTATTATAATAGTTCTTGGTGTGGGTCCTAAGTTGATTTCCCCCTAAACTTAAGACTTTTGGTTAAGCTAAAGAATATATGATATGTTGGAAAATTGGTTTTGGCTCGAATTTGGATTTTGGATTTGGTTTTGGTTTTGATGGATCATTAAGGATATCTATGAGATTATGACTAATTTTGAAGTATATGTGTGATTGATAAATAAGTTTAAAGAAAAAATTATGTGTTTGTGGCTAGTATGTGAATTGTTGTAAGAAATGTGCTTTAATGTACATGTCGTCTATGATTATGGCAGACCATTGGTTTGACTTAGCAGACTTTAATTTCTTTTGGACTCCAGTGAGGACTAAAAGCCCAAAAGACATGGTTGGTATGCTTAGTTTAATAAATAGACTAATAGTAGAGCTTGTTTTTGAACTCAAGTGAAAACAGAGGTCCTTAAATTGTACGTGATATTGGACATATACGTCTAAATTAATCTGATTGCCCTCGTCATGACATGTGTGTGCGCGTGTGTTTTGTGAAGTTCGGGAGCATGTTAGATACAGAAGATATAAGTTTATTTCGATTTATGAATCATGGGCATGTTCTTATGTCGCCCTCTACATGCTATAAGCTATGTTCTGTTTATATGTTATAAGATATTTATACTATGTTATTACGTATTAACCAGTTAATGTGCAAAGTATAACAATAGGAAAAGTAAGGGTTATTCACTAGGCTCGGAGAGCTGATGACCTCATAATTTTTTAGGTTTTTGAAAGATAGGCAAAGTCACAGGCGCATACACGAGGCTAGACATTAGAAACATTTTTTGGGGAGTGAAGCTAGAAATGCAGACTCATCATATGTTTATGTTATAAATTGTATTAATTAAATACAATGTGGGTGTATTTTGTATGCACATGTGTAATACTATGTTGGGCCTACTCTTACTAGTGAGGGTCTTGAACCAAGGTTGCCCAATATTAACCCTAGGTCAAGGACTTGGTCCCCCTACATTAATATTGACATGGGGCTCATAAGAATGTCCAAATAGGATTAGGAAAGGTGGTTGGTACAATAGTAACTCTAAATAAGGAGCTAATCACTTAATCCTCCCAAAACCACCTTATTAACTCATTTTTAGTTTCTAGATAGAATAATTTACTTCATTTCTAGCTCTAATTTAACCAGGCAAATGAGCTCTAATTCCTACAAATTATACATGGATAGAAAGCTCTGAATGTCTATTTTCTAACAGGTCTTGAATTGCACTAAAACTGTAGGTATTAAGGAAATTATGGGCTAATACCAAGTAAGGGTTGGTCCAAAGCTAGAAAATACACGGTTCTAATTATGGGCTTAATTGAGGAGGTTATGACTATAATTTTGGAGACTAATCAACATGGGATGATTCTTCAGACACAAGGAAAGAGTTGACAAGTGGTGTCACTTCATTGGAAGGAGTAAAGCGTACTCATGGCTCTCTAGAAGATGAAGGATGAATACTAAAAAATATAGGTCATAGTGATTGTAATTATACTAAGCATCTTGATTTATTTTTCTAGGATATTTTGTAAGCCTCTTATTAGTCCACTTACCTCACTAATGTACAGCTAATTCCCCATCTCATTGGGTATTTAACTATTTATGGATCCAATTACCTCCATGAAGAATTAGATTTGATGAATGATATGAAAGTATGAAGCTTGTTTTTCCTCAAAATCTCAAATTCTTTATCTCTCTTCGGAGAGTGGTGATTTGAGTCTTCTCTTTAATCTAATCCTTGGTGCTAAGACTTTAAACGGTTAGAGGGTGGGTTGATTTATCTACTTGCTACCTATTACAAGTGTTGAATATACTCTATTAGAGGTCTTCTTTATTTGGGAATTCTCGCTCTCTCTCTCTCTCTCTCGGTTCATCTTTGTAGAAATCGGTCTTCAACATCCGTTAGCCTTATCTACATGCATTTCATTCCTCTATTTAAACAAAATAGATTTAGCATGCACCATTTGGTATTAGAGCACAATGATCCTATCTCTCGGTAAGCATCTATTTCAACCATTCTTATGTTAGAATTGCTTCAAAATTTCCCCTTTCTATACTATTTTGTCATTAGTTCTTCCTCTATAAATCTCTTACCTAGTTCACAAAGAATCCTAATTATAGCCCAAACACAAACCTCTCTCTAAACACATCCCTAAAACTCTACGAGAAAGCCAAAAATACGAAACCAGAAATTTGGCACTACCACCCTGTGCCACTTGGCACGCTCGCGTCAAAATCCTGCACTTTGAAAAATTGACCTAGAGATTTGGCACGGCCACCCTGTGCTGCCTAGCAAGACCGTGCCCCTTCATGCACTCTTAAATATTCTTCTAGAGATATGTTACAACCCCCGTGCCCCCTCCCCTTTCACTCTTTTCCTGCTTGTGCTCTTTCAGCACGCTCGTGCCTCCCCTATTTTCTCCTCCTTTTTCCTCCTTCCACCCTTCTATCAACCATGACCAAGGAGGTCTCACTCCGCAAACATTCCTCTTGAGCAAGCCCATGAGATAGGTTGGGCCCTTGTAGAGCTTCAAGAGCAAATGAGGAAACTCACTCAAGAGGTAGCACAAGTAAGGGAATCCACTCTATGAAACCCTCAATGACGAGGCTATGTGGCTGGCCCTATTAACATCGAATGCCCTTCCTCCCATGAAGACTTCGATGATGAGGAAGGAAGACCAAGAAAGACTAAGCCATTGAAGGAATGATCTTTGGGATCTTAAAGTTGAGGCTCTAAAATTTGATAGCAATCTTAACCCGAAGAACTATCTTGATTGGATTCAAGCCCTTAAAAGGATCTTTGAACTCAAATATTATAATGATGAGAAGGCCTTCAAGTTAGCCATTCTTAAGATGAAAGGGCATGCTTCATTATGGTATAAACAATTAAAGAAGAGTAAGGCTAACCAAATCTAAAATCAAGACTTGTTCCAAGCTTAAGAAGCATATGGACAAGAGATTTCTACCTCCTTTATACAAATAAGAACTCTGCCTCAAAACCACGTCTCTCAACCAAGAGAATATAAAGGTAGAGTACATTAAGGAGTTTGAACAACTCCAAATGTGGGTTGGCTTGGATGAAGAACCTGAACTCAAGATTGTTGGGTTCATTAAAGGATTATCTCCTAGCATTGCCAACAAGGTGGATCTACAACCTCACTTATCCTTTGATGATGTGTTCTGCCTAGCTATCAAGGTTGAGAAGCAACTTAAGGGTCGAAACCCCTGCCAAACCACTTCCTATACTCATCCTTTGAGTGTCCCCAAGGGTTACTCCACCCCTAACAAAGTTATCAATACCCCCACACCTGTCAAAACTCTTGACAAGGATAAAGGGATTACTAGTGAATCACCAAAGAGATTGGAGGGTAAAACGTGTTTCAAATGTCATGATTATGGACACTTCCAAGCAGACTGTCCTCACTGAAGGACTCTCATAATTAGAGTGGTAGAAGAAATTCAAGCTATTGAAGAAGCTGCTAGTAAAAAGAACATAGAGGATAAGGATCAAACTTTGATCACTTCGGATTTAAGTGAACTCTTGGTGATTCGGAGAGCACTGCATGTCCAAGAGGCTCCTTGTGAGCCACGCCAAAGGGAGCAAATGTTCCACACCCAATGCACTATCAGAGGCAAGGTGTGCGAGCTCACCATTGATGGAGGAAGTAGAACCAATGTGGCCTCTACAACACTCACTGGCAAACTTTAATTACCCACCAAGGTGCATCCCATCCCTTATTCTCTCCAATGGCTTGAACAAGGAAGCAAGGTAACCGTTTCTAAGCAAGCACTTTGATAAGTGCTCAATATGTATATCATTTTAGGGCCATTTTGCTGCATTTTGAGGAAGAATTTTGTGTTTTACGTCATAATTTATACTCTTATTCTCGTTTTATGCTTGGGTATTGTTCTTTGATGATATTTGTAGTATTTTAGACCATTTGACCCAATATTTGACTCTCATTTGAGTGTATGTTGGCCCTTCACAAATGCCCCTGAGTTACCATACCTGTGGAGCAAGAGAAGAACAGAAGAATTCAGTTCCAACCAAGACCACGGTCCAACCGTGCTAGATGCCACGGACCGTGGTATGCCTGTAACTGCTAGCCTCTTCATCTTACTTCGTTGTGCGGCTGAGGATGCTCCCTTTACTACTTAAAAGGCATGTTCCAAGGCAGAAAAGAGGAGAGTTTTTGAGCAATCATAGCCATTTTCACAACTTCTCTCATATCTTTCTTTTAGTTTAGTTTAGTTCTAGTTTCGTTTTGAGGTTTGAAGAGAGAAGCTTTGTTCGTGGAGGTTTAAGGATTGTTGTACAATTTAAGGGCTGCGATAGCTGTAAAGTTTTCCTTCCTTCCTCTAAATTTGTTCTTGAGCTCTCTTGTTTTTGTTGAAGTAGGAATATGAGTGAATAGTTTTATCCAATCTAGGGATTTGTTAGCTATAGTATTATAGTTAGATCTCTTATCTTTGAAATCTTGTGCTTATTTCTTATTTGGAATGATTCATGTCTATCTTGGAATTGGAATGTTATGAGTGGAATTTGGCTAATTTCGCTCACTTATGTTGGGTAGTTGAGTGAAGTACTGAAAGGTGAAACTCAATACCTGGGCATCTTGATAGATCTTGATTTAATAAACCTCGAGAGAGAATTACTTGTTAAGAGGAGACTTAGCATTCATAGATATTCAACCTAGACTAAATCAAAGATACTTGAGAGAGTGTTAGTTGAATTCATTTAGGCAATTTAGTTCATTTAGAATATTGAATTTAACTCGATTGCAATTCCTTGAATCGGTCAGTCTTTGAAAAGTGCATGCTTAATTCTATGATCCAACTCTTTACTTGGTGAATCAAATTCCTAGATGCTTTTCTTGGATTGAATTTCCAAATAGTTAATTAGTTTATTTAACCCGACTCATTGAAAGGATTAATCGCTTGACAATTTCAACAGGTCATTGACTCGATAGATTACTTTGGTCCCTTAGGATGATATTTTAATCTATACTACGACGCTGGTGCACTTGCAGACATATCAAGTTTTTAGCACCGTTGCCGGGAACCAAATTGTTAACTGTTCAGTTAGTCTTATGAGATTGACTAAGTGTTTTACTTTATTTTTGTTTTCCTTTTCTTTTTGATTGCATTGGTTGTGTTGGTGATTGTGCTTATAGGAATCTTCCCCCATTTACATCAAGTCCATTTCTATACGAACCCGATCCTGAGATTGAGAAGACTCTCCATTTAAGGAGGAAGAAGCAAAAACTTAAGGAACAAAAATGCAAGGCTAGAAGAACCTCACCAAATATGGCGGGATGAGAAGGTGACCAAAGAAGGATGCTTAGGGATTTTGTTACCCCAGGAGTCTAAGGCATCGCCTCAAGCATCGCCCATCCTAATGTTAAGGCAAATAATTTTGAGCTCAAGCCGGCTCTTATTTCCATGGTGCAATGATTCCAGTTTGAAGGAACCTCATTGGAAGACCCGAACTTACACCTCTCCGTCTTTTTAGAGATGTGCATGTGACACATTAAAACTCAACAGAGTCTCCACTGATGCCATTCGACTATGGCTATTTCCCTTCTCACTTAGCGATAAGGTGAGAGCATGGTTGCATTCTTTGCCTTCGGGATGCATCACTACATGGGATGAGCTTACTAGAGCTTTCCTTGCCAAATTCTTCTCAGCAAGCAAAACAATAAGTTTGAGGAATCAAATCACCAACTTCACCCAAAGGGATGATGAGGCAGTCTATGAGGCTTAGGAGCGGTTCAAGGATTTGTTGCGGCTGTGCCCTCACCATGGCCTTCAACGATCGATGATTGTTCAAGCTTTTTACAATAGAGTGACCTAACCTGTAAGGTCCACTATTGATGCGGTGGTAGGAGAAACCTTGATGAATAATACTAAAGATGAGGCCCACAATTTGATTGAGGAGATGCGCTCAACAATTTTCAGTGGTCCGATGAACGAGGCCAACCCAAGCAGGTTAGAGGTAAGCTCGAAGTTGATGCACTTACTTTAGTTAATACTAAGGTAGATGTTATGACTCAAAGATTGGAACAATTGAATGTGGTTCTATTGACCATTTGACTAAGAATTGCCAAGTTAGGACTCTTTTTGCCCAAAACACTAGCGACAAATCAATTATGTCAACAATTTCAACCTGAGACCGACGAATGACCCTGATTCCAACACGTACAATCTGAGTTGGAGGAACCATCCAAATTTCTCATTTAGGCCTAACCCTTCACAATGCCCTAAATGAATGCTAGGCAACCCACTGGATTTCAAAGACCTCCTTTTCTCAACAAAAGTCCAACCTAGGGGCCATAATAGGGAGTGTGCTTTTGGCATAATAAAAGGAAGATGAGTATATAAAGTAATTAGCTTCTATGGTTGATGTACTTACAACTCATAACAAAATGTTGGAAGCCCAAATTGCCCAATAAGCTAGCTCTCCATCTACCTCTCTGGGTAGACTCCTGAGTAAACCCGAATCTAACCTCTGTGAGTATTATAATTGTGTTATCTTGAAGGAAGGGTTAGAGGATCTTTGTAACCTCGAGGACATACCACTTGAGCAGGGTAGAGAAATAATCATGGTTGAGAGTAAGGAGAGAAATGAAGGCGGCAAGCCCATGACATTCATAGAAAAAGAAAGTTTAGAAATCCTAACAGTTTTTTCGCCTAGGCTTTCTAACCCAGGTAGTTTTTCTATCCCCTGTGTCATAGAAAAAGAAAAAATTGAAAGAGCCTTATGTGACCTAGGTGCAAGGGTTAGTTTGATGCCATACTCTTTGTTTCATAGGTTTCTTTTAGGGCTATTACAATCTGTACCCTTTTTACTACAATTAGTAGACGGTTCTGAAATGTAGCCTTCAGATAAATTAGAGGATGTGCCAGTCAAAATAAGAGATACTTGGGTGTTGGAAGACTTTATCATTGCTGATATGACTGAGACTGATGATACCTAAATTATTCTTGGTAGGCCCTTCGTGTCTACAATAGGTTGCCATATTGATGTAAAAAGGGGATGGATAGCATTTGAAGTACAAGAAAGTTATGCTATGTTTTTCCATATGAAGGAGAAAGTGATTTCTTCTAGTTCTTCTTTATCAGATGCATTTCGCATTTCTCCTGAGATTGACATGGAGGATGTTTTGAATTGTCAAGATCCTCCCGAGTTTGATTGGATTTCCACTGAGGATCCCAACTAAGGGCCTGTTAAGGTCGAGTTTGCTGCTTTGACGCCACCTAGCATACCCAAGGTTGAGGCCTATGCTTCTAATGAGTCTACTATGAGTGATTATTGCAGGTTTGCCCAAGCGGTTCTCTCTTTGCCTCCTATGAAAGGAGTTGATGTAGACTTTGATTTAGGGATCGAATAAGATGATAGTGGCTGGTCTGATGGACCACGCACTCAGTTTGTTTTGTATACTGACAATACATTATGGCGTAAATTGTTGATGATGAAGGACCTCCAACCCGAGCCTCTGAGGTGGTACCTTCGGTTAAAGCAGTACAATTTTGTGGTTCGCAACAAAAATGACGCTCATATACTTATCGATCCCGAGTGCACATAAAAGCATGGTCAAGTTCAAGCTCTTGACCTTAAAAGAGTGTCTCTTGGGAGGCAACTCAAGCCCCTTTTGTAGCTTTGATTCTCTTTTTCGGCAGTTTTTCATAAAAAAAGGAGTGAAAATAAATTTAAAAAAAGGGAGAGAAGAAAAAAAATTTTAAAAAAGAAGAAAACACAAGAAAAAGAAAGAAAAAAAAATGATGGGCACCACAGTTCATATTACCTAAATAAGGCCTGCGGCATGCCCACCTAAAAAAATTTAAAAAAAGGGCATCTAGTAGCCACAACGGTCCAACTGTGGTGTCCTCAACAAACCATGGTGGGCTGCTATGGGCCGCGGTGAAGGGTTTTGACCGCGGTGCCCCTTCACTTTCCCCAACAATCACCTTCAATCTTGGCACTCACTCTCTCTACCTCCCTCTTTCTCCCTCTAAACGTCCAGTGTTATACCTTCCTTCTTACCCTAATTTCTTCCCATTTTCACTCAAAATCTTCCCTTTTCTCTTAATTTTTCACTTTCCTTAACAAATTTCATCTCTTTCCACCATTTTCTTCTCCAAGCTCATCTCACCTTCACCTATCCTCCGTAACTAGACCTGTCAATTCGGGCGGGTGGGTCAAATACGGGTCGGGTATATTCGGGTTCGGGTAAAATACGGGTCGGGTGTATTTCGGGTTCGAGTAAAATACGGGCGGGCGTATTTCGGTTTTACGGGTTTCAGATCAACTCAACGGGTTTGAAGCGCCTTTTTAGTGAATTATTTCTTTTTCTGTCAAAATCAAAAAATTGGTATATTTATTCCTTAAAATTGTCTGTATTTAATGAACAAGTATTGTAATCATAATTTTTTCAAAGAATATCAAAAATATCCAAACTTTTCAATATGATATATGAAATTCATGTACGGAGGACGATGAGTCACGTTTGGATGGATTGTCTGTATATTAAAATATTAATAATTGATCGGGCCATTCATTGGTCAGCCCATCTAAAGCATGTAAGCGAGTCGAAGCTGTTCAACCTATTAATAGCCCGCTTAATAATTTGATATTTCATTAATTAACTAACATCACCTAATCAGGCATAGTTTATTAGTACGTCGATCCTAACACGAACATAAGTTGATCCATTGCCTAACATTGCATCAGATTCGAGACTAATTAGAAGGAATCCAAACGAAAGAGTATTATCTACGCGCAAGTTATTATAATGATCTATTAATTCTAAAATCAAAATTTTAGATTATTATAGAATAATGTTATTTAAAATGCGATGGCACATATTCATTTTACCAAGAATATAATGGTATGGCTCGCACATTTTCAATATTTATCTAATTCTAAATTATTTTTCTTAATATTAGAGGTGTTTCATGGCACTTTTATAAAATTATACCATTTATAAGTTGTATATGACGTTGTTTTGTACAAAAAATGAAAACCATTGTTTAATTTACGAAGGGATGTGATAATTGTATAATGTCTCTCTAAATGGTTCGTTATAATTAAAAACCAATAATTGTTAAGAGGAAAAAATTTAAAAAAATAAAAAGTAATTATATAATATTCGG
>NCQT01087385.1:3851-13929 GCA_002740465.1 Stenocereus thurberi | reverse complement strand
GCAAACTATAACCTGACCTAAAAATCAAACCCGAATCCACCTGAACAATTTTGAATTTTGAATACAATTTTCTCAATTTAAACCCAAAAAATCTACAAATTAGTAGGTCAAATCTAAAAGTCTAATGTAAACCCCCACTTCACCTGAATATTATGTCCATAGTTTTTGATTTTCTTTCTAACATCATATGCAACGGGGGCATGTGCAAGCCGACAGAATTAGCTGGCAAGTGCATCAGCCGAGAAACGAGTTACAGCGGGGGCCCATAGCTCGACGGCCAGCGAGAGATCGCGGGTCCCAAGCCGACCCACGCCTATCTTTTTGTCGCCTAGCGCTCAAAACGGTGTCGTTTTTGGGCTATGATGGATTTTTTATCGTTGTTGTGCTGATTTAAAAAACAAGAAAATTCAAAGTGCTTTTTGGGCTGGAATTACATTGGGCGACTTTTTATCTATCGAACTCTATGTATATTTATATTTCAACATGCTTTTTATTTTATTTATACTTTATTTTTTAATTTTTTATCGAACTTTTGTAATTCCAAGTGTGTGTGAATTCTTTTGAAAATATAATTCAAACTTTTGCATTGTTTTTTAAAAAAATAAGTGCCTTTAAGTAGTTCTATTACCAAATTATTATTTGCAAATTATTTTTCACAAAAATAATAACATCAAATAATAAAGCAAAATATAAAAACTAAATTAATTAAATATGTTTAAATATGGTGTTCATAGGTATTATTTTATTTAGAGAACCAAAGTCGTGAATTTTACATTGGATAGAGGAAGGTTTGTGAACCAAAAATTCCAAAAGTTGATATAGAGAAGGTAGGCCCCCAATGAAGAACCAATAAATAAGCTCATCATTGTACATGCTCTAATTTATTCCTCAAAACAATAATGGTTATTCATTATAGTGAATAGTTTGAAGATACGTTATATAATTGCCGCAGCCCTTCACAAATCAAACAATCGCATCATTTTTCTGCTAACTTCATTTGCAGAAGATAACATCATGCGCAACCTGTAAATAGAATAACTTTAAAAAATGGGTATAAAGTGATGTGAAATGACTATCTGCTGTGCAGTAAAATCAATTAATTACAATAATGCAAATATTAATTATGCGCAAGTGATACTATTATATATGTAGTAAAATAAATATATCTAGTCTTATTTTAAATAAATTACTTTGCAATAATCTACATTCTTGATGTTATAACTTAAATATAATATCTTTTATTTCTCAAATTTGCTTTTATTTGATTTTCATTCTACTTAGTCTTAACTATGATGCTAATGGTGGAAATGAGATGATCATGTTTGTATTAGCCTATTATGGTTGACCTATTAATAAAATGTACCTGATTAGGCAATACATGGTAGAGTAATTAAAAACTATCAAATTATTAAATGAGTTACTTGTGAGCTAAACTGCTTCAACCCATTAATATGCGTCAGATAGACTGACCCATTAATAAAGTGTGCCAAAGCGGGCAGTTGCAATAGCCTACCCTAACTATATAATTAATGTAATAAATGCTTGATTAAGAATAATAATTAATAAATAAATCGAGTGAGTGCACTTCAATCCACTAATTACTAAATTATATTTTACAAGGCTCAAGCAATGCTGGAGACACCATATAATTCTCAAAATTCTCAATTCTTTCGACATCAAGTGATTAAAACAAGTAGCGATGATTATTACAGTTAAACTCCGATGTCTTTACACCTCCTGACGTCCGAAAATGTGTAAATAATGGAGAAGTAAAGGATTATGAACATAATATTAGTTTGAATTTCATATTATGGAGACAATAATTTCGATTAGTCTAAAGCTTTGGCTGCTACGCCATATTTAAATTTTAAAGGTGAGGGTGCCAATTTATATAACTATATTTAAAATTGAGTGATCATGCTTTCACTAGACACTTGGTGATCACTCATTGAATGTGAATATTAATTTCTTTTCCCTTTTCTAAATTGTTGAGTTTAGATATTAATTGAGATGTATTAGCAAGAGTAATTAGATCCCATTAATGTGGGCATTTAATTTATAGGTTTCACTTTGCATTGGAAAAGTCACTAAGTTTTTAATTTTGTGTTTCATCTTTTCTTTTAAAAAAAATTTAAGTGTTAGTATCTTCTAAAAATCTGTGTAAATTTTATATTCGTAATTTTAATACAATAAGTATAATTGTAAAATAATAGGTCAATAATACTAGACAAATCATTTTGAAAATTATGACTTAAATTAAAATTATTTTATTATACACTACAAAAAAGGTCGCTTCCCTCCACATTTAATTTTGCTAATAACCACACTTATAAGTGTAGAAACAGTAGTTGCCTACACTTAGGCTAAATGTGGGGAAGTTAAGTGTGCGGAAGTATTCTTCATACTTAATAAAAATACAAGTAGAGCTATATTTTCCACGCTTATAAATGCGGAGTAAGTATTAATTATCAACAGTTTATATGTGGCCACGCCCACTCTGGAAGATGCAAGAAGTTACAATTTTTTTCCATACTTAAAAGTGTTACTAGAATTGTGTTAGTTTTTTGTTTTTTTAAATTCTGGTAATTAATATAAAACTTATTAAATTAAAAATAGAACAATTGTAAACAATGGTTCTTTTTTTAATTAACAAGTTTTATACTAATTACATACCAGCACACATCACTCTACACATAAATGAATTAGGTTTTAGTTGTAGTCATAATATTAATTAAGCATATACGAAATGCCTTTCAACTCTTCAATTATCCTTAATGCTTTGATACTTTTCATATTTTCGTACGGAAGTATATTTAATTAATGATACTTTAATTTTCTTTGAATCAAACTTTTGTAATTAAATGATATTTGTAACTAAGGCTTCTTCATTTAACTTATTATGTTTGGATTAATTTCATTATATTAATCTTAAGTAATTGTAACAAAGTTTTTCCCTTTTAAAAGGTAGTGTAGTTGTAGTCAAGGAGTGATAGAGTCAGACAATGATGGAATCTAGATGTTGTATTTCATAATTTGTAGACAAAGGTGTATCAGTGGCTATATTAACTTTATATACATCAATTATTGACTGAAAATTATATTGAAATTTTAGACTGTCATTTATCAAAATATTTAATTTATTTTGGTGGATGAAAAAAAGTATTTTATTAGACAATATATTTATTACATATATATTGGCATATTAGATAGAAATTTATTAAAATATAAAACTATACAAATCCATGCGAAGCATGGATTTAGCACTAGTTATAGTAGAAAACTTAGTCCAATCTGATTTCTTGTATGTTGGGCTATTTATAGTAAGCAAAGGGGGTAACAGGCTTCTTCCTTTTTGGTATACAATAAAGCAAAATAATAAGTATCTTGCTACAGGACATTTTTTAAGTGTCTTGTTTTTACTTAAAATATACTTTATTGCATATTAAATTGGAAAAAAAATGATATAATTGAGTAGTGAAAGGATGTCAAAATTTATAAATTGCAGAAAATCATTCTTTTATACATAATTTTTCATATTTACAAAATTACACATATAATATGTCTCGGAAATAGAATTGATCCAACTAGTGGGTCAGTTTGTATTTGTTAGCGTAACTAATGAATATTATAAAAGTTTTATAATTCATAATAAGTTGTAATTAATAAAAATTTGGTGTTTTTAAATCATAAAGCATATTAATTTGAGTTAAGGTAAGGTATTTAAGAATGTCTTACAACAAGACATATTATCACCCATAATAAAACCATTAGTGAGACCCTAAAAAAAAGGCAAAAAAGAATCAGGCCTTTTTACTGATAAAAAGCCATTCAGCTTCTATTACACTCTCTGTCCTTACCCAAAATCAAAAACCACGACCTCACGCCCCCCGTCATTGACGGCTGTTATTGTTTGTTGCATGTTGTCGCCCATCTCCACCGTCTCTAGTGGCTAGTCAACGCACTATACTGCAGGCGCCACCCTCAACTCCGCCATTTTCTTCTCCCTGTTGCTTTACTCCATTGTTCACAGAATCACAGTTTAACCCTATTCCATCAAAACCCTACCCGCATGTATTATGATTAAGTTGAACATACAATTTGTGATCACGCTATTGAGCGTTTCTTTGATATTGCAACATGGGTCATCTAGTGATGAAACTTTTGTTGAACTTGATTGTTATGAATTTCTTGTTGAGAATGTTGTGATTGTGCTTAGTTTGATTACTTATTTACTATTTTGGGGAATGTTTATCAATTACTTGGCGAGTCAGAAATTGTTGTGGGTGAATGTTGCTAGGTTTCTGAGCTATAAAATTGAGAATTAGGAAATTGGCAAGCACTTCCTAAAGTCACGATGTAATGGTCATGAATTGCTAGGTGCTAACTGTGGATTAACGGAGTTGTGAATATGGAATTGAAAAAAGGGTTCTTGGCAGTTGGAGGGAATCCTTTTTCAAAGAATAACATAAAATTTGGCAAACATGGCTTGCTTGATTAAATTAAAGGTGTTGTCAGTCTGTTGGTATGATATGGAACCACATAGTGAATAAGTTAATGACCAATTGGTAGGGATAAAGAAATTGGCTGGCCTAATTAGGGAATTTTCTAAGGCTATTAATGTACGAAAAAGCTTGATTNTGAGAGTGGTAAAGAACTTAAACTTGTAGAAAGAAGTAAAAGTTGGCTTTAATAAGAGATTAAAAACTCGTTTAGTTCTTGGGAAGAGTTTAATAAATGGAATGAGATTGTTATCTTTAAGTGCATATATATTGAACTTGAGTAGAGTTGGTAAACCTTCTAAATTATATTAGTCCCAAACATCAAAATAATTAATTTCTTGACCCTTGAAGGTTGCATATGGGCTAGGTAAGTGATTGAGAAGAATTCTTGTTACTGTAGGAGGGAGGAAAGGCTAGAAGAGCCAAACTAATAGATGGCTACAAACATGATTATGTATGTGCCTTTTCTTTCTCTTGAAATTTTTTGTGCCATGATAGTCAAATACCCCAACAATAGTATTAATCGCACTAACGAAAGCATTAACACTTGGATGTCCACAATCTAGAACCATTAAGAAGGTGTGCATGCGCAGTTAAGTTAGCTCTTAGATTGTAAGAAGGAAGGAAATTAAACGACTTGGTAAACAAACTCCCAAGTATTATTAAGGTAAGCACTTTTAATAATTAAATGATCCTCCTTGGATAGATGTTAGGCTCTTTCCGACCATTGGTGGAGCCAAGATAAGGTTTAGTTGTTAAAGGAGGACAACTTACAAGGCAGATTTATTGCATATATCTTTATAAAGATGCACCCTTTCTATTCAAAATAAACTATTCGAGACAACTTTTAATATGACAATGTTTTATTGTGTTTTACCATCTAATAAGTATGAGTCCACCCAAAATTTATGCATTTAATGATATCATAAGCAATTGCATTTTAAAACCTGACCAGTGTCAACCGACCTTGGTTGGTCAAACTTTCCAATCAGTCTGGGTATGCGCATATGAAAGAGGGAAAATCTCATGATGGTAATTATCAATAATAAGAGCTCTATTAGATAATGATAAATAATACAATAGTTTTAAGTATTCTTACTCTCCATTGTATTTCGAAATAAAAAATGAACTGAAATGTGCACATTCATAAGATTCTATAAAGTCTTATTTTTACTGTGCAGGGTTAGATGTTTTTTTTTTGGGGGGGGGTTCTCAAGAGCGGCCAAGCCCAGGGGTAGATGTTCTAAGCATTCACTCATTTTTCTCTTTTATTTGCTGCAGTTTTTTTTTTTTTTTTTTTTTTTCCTTCGGTAAGGTGCCTCAAACGAGTAAAGCAGATGGTTACAAGAAATGACTTGTGGGTTCAAGTGATGTCTTGGTCATAGGTCATATAGGCTCACAATGGCAATCCAGTTGACGTTCCAGCCATTGAGTCTATTAGGTAGTGATAATGTCAAGGCATATTTTATAAAAAGACAGTAACTAATAAACTTACTATGGATTTGAAGGTTGACTTTTGTGTGTACGTACGAGTTACTTAAGCTTTTTAAGTTAACCTGTGGCTGGCATGGTAAATGGTGGTGTTGTTGCACATTAGAGTTATTGAGTCACCTAGTCCCTTCGACGGAGCCAGTAACATTTCAAACCCTTGCTAATTCCACTGTGCTAAATCCCTAGTTAGTTATTTACTTCAAACTAATCTAGTGGTTATGGTCACAGATGTGGTATCCAAGTCAAAGTTAGGGGTCACTGTGAGCCATAGGGTTGTCATCCATGTCAATTAGGGTTAGATGGGTGGCAGGAGAGAGGGTGAGCTTATTTTGTCTATATTGCATCTTGTCACATTTCTATGATTGTTGAAAGTGTGTTTGGAGTTGAACTATGTGCTTGATATGTGAATCACTCGTGTAAAGAATTATAAGTTGACATTTAATCATGATGTATTTTAGATGTCATTTCTAGGTTCTCCTGTTAATCCTTACTTGGTTTCTATGATGCCCGGGACCTTCATAGCTGACCACAGCCCATATTGGAGGCTTGTATGTAGCTATATATACAAGGCCCCTATTCCCTTGGCCATAACTCTCTTGTTCGAGGCCATTATTTACTTTGGACACAACTTCATGTTGAGCTTTGGATCCATTTAGAATGCGCTACCATTATTTCATTATAACAGGAGATCCTATGGTAGATTGGGAGAGGTTTTAAGTACCCCGTGCATGGCTCTCATCACGAATAACCTTCTCATGCATAAATGGCTCGAGTAGGTGGGTGCTCCATCACATGTTATACCTTATATTTTCCTTGAGTTGTTATTCCTTCCACCACCAGTTCTATTGCCCGATCCTCTAACAGCCTCATCACCAGTGTCACCTTCACTACCTGAGTAGGATCCTTTTGCAGGTGACCTTTTGCTATCTGATAACATGACAATGATATAGTTTTGCTACCAAGTTCATTGAGTTATCTCACTTTGCTCCTGATATTGTTCCCAATAAGCGAGTGAAAATGCAAAAGTTTAAGGAGGGCTTGCCCTTCCACATTAGAAATCAATTTGCTGGCCAACCAATTATGACTTATCAACAACTCTATGAGCAAGTAGCAAACGTTGAGAAAGCAAAAAACGAATTGAAAACCCTTAATCTAGGAAACCCGAAAAGGAAGTGGAATAACTGAAGAAACACTAGTGAAAGCATGGCATCAAAGAGACCTAACTAGGGATAAACTATGAATCGCCTAATAACTCCTGAGTGATATGAAAAATGTAGGAGAACAATCACATAGTAGCAGATTACAGGATGGGACTAATAAGTATACCTGGTGTGCTAGCATTGAGCACTCAGTTTATAATTTCTATAGAGATAGAAAATTACGGAAAAAGGAATTGTTAGGCTACTGCCCAACCTGCTCCGAGGCTCTGCTACAACTAACCCTACCAATATAGGGCAAGCTCATGTGATGAACAAGAAGAAGGCTCATGTAATTGGTACAATAGACACTAGAACTCTCTTTTTAAATTCCAAGATATTTTATGCATTATTCGATTCAGCAACCACTCAGTCCTTTATATTAGCTCAGGTAGTCCTAATTAGACTTAGACTTGCACAACGACTCAACTAAATATCAAATCAATGTACCCGATGGGCAACTAGTTGAGTGGTCAGTCGTTTATAAGGATGTATCTATCATCCTATCAGCAGGGAGTTTTCCTAGGGACCTAATCCAGTTTAACTTGTTAGAATTTGCTTTAATATTTAGAATGGACTGCTTTTTGAGATACGGAGTCATAATAAACTGTGAAATGCAAAAGTTTGCAATAGAAGACCAGTGGGGAGAGAAGTTTACTTTCAAGTACAATGAGTAAAAGATAAAAGCCTAGTGATAACCCTTGAAAGCTAGGAGACTCCCAAAGCAAGGGTGTGTTAGTTATCTATGCTATTTGATAGAGCATGAGACACCGGAAGTAAATATCTAAGATATACCTATAGCAACTAAATTTCCTGACATATTTCCTAATGAATTACCTTAGTAACTACCCTAAAGTGAAATAGATTTTGAGATGGAATTACTTCTTAGGTCACTACACCTAAGGCGTTCTATAGAATGGCCCCAATGGAGTTAAAAGAATTGAAAAATCAGCTAGAAAAACTCTTACAAAAGGAACTCATTATGTTAAGCGCTTCACGCTAGAGAGCTCTAGTGTTGTTTCTGAAGAAAAAAGATGGAACCTTGGTAACTTGTTTTGTTAAATACAGCAAGTATATGGTGCCAATGTAATAAGCAACAGCAAGTCCGAGTCATTTCTACAGGGAACTTGCTTTCAACTACCAAGACCAATTAATTCAATCAACCTAGGTGAATCAAGTTTGGAGATTCAACGATCAACTAAGAAAACGTTAGTAACTAAGAATGTGATTGAGAAATCAGAGGATTACATCACTCAGGTTAGAATTAACATCACAGCTACACTAGCGAATCAATTACTAACCCCATAAAACTTGCCCAAGCTTGCAACAAGAATGGAGAGGTTGTCAATTTAATCCATCTCTTCCCTCTTTCAAAAGTCGAAGACTAATCCTAAAACTATAGTCTCCTATTTTTATGGGACTAAAAATCGAAGGATTGCAAGGTCCATAATCTTGAATTCAATTAGAACTTCAATTAATTTCATATCAAAATCCTAGTCATCTACTAAGTCACATCAGGTAAAGGTTTCATCTTTTAACATCTCCTTAAAATCTAATAGAGATAGATGAATGTTCTATCAAGCAATTCATCGAACACGTGGTAAGCGAAGTAGAATTTAATAGCACAAACATGAGTCAAATAAGGTTTTGGGCTAAATCATGATTTAGCTAGGCATAGCTGCCATTAATCCCAACTCAAGTCGGGAAATTTAGCGACTAATGATATTAACAACTACCAAAGCAAAGCCTACCTTGATAAGCATGATGAGCATAAAAGTTTAGAAATCAATAACAGAGTGAGAATTGAGGAACAAATTGGATTAAATGCAATAATGATTGTCAAACAATCTTCAATGATCGATGACAAACGTAATGTAAAAGAGTCTTCGAAGTCTCTCTAATAACCCTAGAAATCGCCTCTAAGAAAGTGTTTTTAGATAGCCTAAAAGATGCCCCCAAAATAAGTTCAAAAACTATTTTAATATTGCGAAAAGTAGGAAGACTACGAGTGCATGTGTACTGCCACGCATGGGCGCGCACTACATCATGGCTACCTGTACACAGCTTTGGAAAACTAGGATCTTCACTGCAGGATTCTGCATAGTTGTGCCTTAGTGCACAGCTAACTGTGCACTCTCTCGAGCTATTCGGTCTGGCTTTTCTAGCACTCAAAACTTCATCAGACCTTTTTTCTTCATCAAAGCTCGTTCACATGGCCTTCCTTTATATCAAAACCAGTGAATTTATCATTTTGTTGGCAAAAACTCCTAAAAACAAGAATCACTTTAAGCACAATATAGATCAAAGGATGTAAATTTGACCATTTCTGATGAAGATCCAACATAAAAATAATGAGAGAAAGGGATCAAATAGGAGCTAAAATAAGGTAAGAATGGAGGTTTATCAATTGTGCATAGATTATAGAGAGCTAAACAAAGTCACAATTAAAACTAAGTGCCGCTTACCTAGAATTGATGATTTATTCGATCAGTTACAAGTGGCTAGACTGTTTTCAAAAATAGACTCAAAATCCACATACCATCAACTTAGAATCAAACCAGAGGATATACTCAAAACTTCCTTAAGCACCAGGTGTAGGCATTATTAGACCTGGCAAATGGATCATTCAGTTCGGGTACGGGTCGGATTAAGTTCAGGTCAAGTCATATTCGGGTTAAATGATATTTTGGATCGTTTCGGTTCGGGTCGGGTATGGTTTGGTTCTGGTCGATTTCGGATCAACCAATTTTTAGTCAAATACACTGGTCATACCAAAATAAGAAACTTTGTAGAAAATTTCGGGTCGAGTATGGTTCGGGCCGAGTCAATTCAGGTTTCAAGTCCACTTTCGGGTGAGCATATTTCGAGTGTCGGGTCGGATATGGGTTCGGG
>NCQT01087333.1:595-12635 GCA_002740465.1 Stenocereus thurberi | reverse complement strand
AATGGATTCGATGACCTTGTCAAATCTGTTTGGGATGATCAAAATGCTATTGGCCCTTCGAGTTTTATTCTGGCAAAAAAAAACTCAACTTGTTGAAGACCAAGCTTAAACAGTAGAATAGGGAAGTGTTTGGCCATTTAGATGGCTAGACTCGTGGATAAAGTGAAGCTCTTAGATGAGAAGGAGCAGCAACAGTCTCTCTCTTGGGCGGATAGATGAAAGATTTGGAGTAAAAAAAGAACTCTCTATGGTGCGGAAATCTATTGATATCTTTTGACGCCAAAGAGGAAAGCAGCAGTGGATTGAGGATGGTGATCGTAATACCAAATTTTTCGATCAGGTGGCAAATCGGAGAATAAGGTTTAACGCTATTCAAAAAATTCAAGTGGATGGCGAGTTTTATGCTGATGAGCCTCCGCCAGAAATGCGATTGCCAAGTTCTATGCGAACCTGTACCATGAAGATCAACCATCAAGGTTCTTTCTTCATGGAATCGCTTTTGCCTCTATTAGCCCGGAGGATGCTAGCGATCTTGTGAAAGATTTTACTGAAGATGAAGTGTGGAAGGCCATCTTTGAGTTAGGAAACGAGAAAGCTCCGGGACCAGACAGGTTCAATATAGCCTTTTTTCAGCATTGTTGGCCTATTGTCAAGGGAGAGATTATGGGATTTTTTGCTGACTTTCATAATAAGCGTGTGTTTGAAAAAAGTTTAATTATTATCTTGATTCCCAAAGTGGCTGGTGCAGATGATATTAAGTCTTTTAGATCCATAAGTTTGATAGGAAGCGTTTATAAGATTCTTGCCAAAGTCCTCGCGTCAAGATTGAGAGTGGTTGGAAAAGTTGTGGATCCATAGCAGCACGCCTTCGTTCCTGGCCGGCAAACTTTGGATGCTCCCTTGATGGCTAATAAATGCATTGATTCTTATATCAGATATGGGATTTCTGGTATCATTTGTAAGCTTGATATTGAGAAGGCTTATGATCATGTCTCTTAGAGTTTCCTCTTAGCTATTCTTGAGAAAATGGGCTTTCCAAACAGGTGGAGGAAATGGATTTCTTTTTGTATTTTCACTGTGCGCTTCTCTATCTTAGTTAATGGTGAAACTTCTGGTTTTTTCTCAAGCTCAGGAGGCTTAAGGCAAGGTGACCCGTTATCGCCTCTATTATTCATTTTGGTTATGGAGACCCTCAACAGGTTGGTGATTAAAGTAGGTGAGGAAGGTTTCTTGAACGGCTTTCAAATTACTAATCCTCACTCCGAGGGTTTGATGATTTCCCACTTGCTCTTTGCCGACGATACTCTCTTTTTTTGCAAGCCGGACGAGAGTACTCTGGACTACTTAAGGTGCATCCTTCTTCTGTTTGAAGCTATGTCGGGTCTAAGGGTCAACCTCTCCAAAAGTGCACTCATTCCGGTTGGCGATGTGCCTAATGTTCATGTGTTAGCCCGTTTTTCTGGGTGCGGAGTTGACCATCTGCCTTCTTCATACCTTGGCCTTCCTCTTTGTGCTCCTTATAAGAGCATAGCGATTTGAGATCTAATTATTGAGAGGTTTCATAAGAAATTGGCATGCTGAAAGTCACAGCTTTTGTCCAAAGGGGGTAGATTGACTCTTTTGATAAGCACTTTGAGTAGTCTGCCCATCTACTTCATGTCTTTATTCACCATCTCAGCTAGCATTGCTAGTCGGATAGAGAAGATCATGAAAGATTTTATTTGGAATTCCAACGAAGATGGTAACGGCCTCCACTGGGTCAAGTGGAATGAGGTATGCCGTCCTAATCAGCAGGGCGGACTTGGCATAAGACCTCTTCGTGTTATGAATGAAGCGTTGAAGACCAAGTGGCTGTGGAGGTTTGCTAAAGAGGATGGTCCCATGTGGAAAAAGGTGGTTAAGCCAAAATATGGGATAGATGCGTTGGGTTGGTGGAGTAAGAAGAGTCCTTATCCTCATAGGGTTGGTTGTTGGAAATCTATCTTAGCACGTCTCGAGCGTTTCAAATCTTTAGTGCATTTTGAGGTAAGGGATGGATCAAGGGTATTATTTTGGCACGATGTTTGGCGTGGGGATCACCCTTAAAGAGTCTTTTTTTCGATCTTTTTAGGCTGGCTCGCCTAAAGAATGCCACGGTTAAAGAAGTTGTCTCCCGGAATGGTGATGTCAGTCATTAGGATTTGATTTTTGTAAGGAGTCTTAATGATTGGGAGGAGGATAATGTTTGTATTTTGTTAGCCGTTCTTGCTGGTAAAAAAGTTCTGCCCCAAGGTAATGATGAGATTGTGTGGCCAATAAGTCTTAAGGGTTCCTTTACTGCCAAGAGCTTTTGCTCCACACAATTTGAAGACTTGGATGGTTGTGTTTTTCCTGCCAAGTCCATTTGGAAGTCTAAAGCCCCCACAAAAGTGTGTTTCTTTACTTGGACAGCCACCTTAGGCAAGATTCCCACGGACGACATGCTTAAGAGTAGAAATTTTAGAGGTCCAAATAGATGCTCCATGTGTTTGGAAGAGGAAGAAACTGCGGATCATCTTTTTGTACATTGTCGGTGGATTTCCTCGCTTTGGGCTTTATCTCTCTCGCTTATGGGGATTAATTGGGTTCAACCTTCTAATGTGAAAGATGTGGTGGTGATTTGGAGAAGAAGGATGAAGAAGAGCTGGGTCCGTGGAGTTTGGAGCATGATTCCTTTGACTATTTGGTGGGCTACTTGGAAGGAGAGGAATCATCGTATTTTCGAGTACAAGACCTTGTCAATTCAAGATTTCAAGCTCTAGTTTTTGAGGTTATTGTATAGTTGGAGTGTGAGGCTTAGTGGTGACAAAGAGTTAAATTTTCTGGCCTTTATCGATTGCATAATGGATGAGAGTTTAAGGACCTAATGTCTTTGTAGTGCCCTTTTGTACACGGTTGACATCCTCTTGGCGTCCTTTTAATATACTTCTTTGATTTCTTATCAAAAAATATCATGCACTTGAATTTATGTTAAAACAAACTTAAGCCTTTTAATGCCTGTGGTGCCTTTTTCATATAAGGAGGATATTTAGTACCCTTAGGCAAAGGCAATGAATTCCTTGCAGAAAGCGACCCAAATTGGAGCTCCATCTGATTTGGGTTTCATCCTCTTATGCCATGGGGGAATTTGTTCCTGCTAAGCCCTCCTTTCTCTTTTACTTTATTCTATCATTTAATATTCTATCATTTAATAAAATTAACAAGTATCATTAAAAAAAAGGAAGAAGAAAATATCACCAGAATATATCACAGAATCTTGCTGGACTAAAAAACAGACCTTAACCAAGTATGGCTCATAAAACCACTTTGAAAGTTTCATCATTTTGTCTTGGTACAAATAATCAAACTAAAAAGAAAAAGACATTGTTTTTTGCATCTCCAAGATACAGTTATTACATTCCTGTAAGAAGGCTTTGGAATCAGACAATCTCCAAGTTGAAACCCAGAATGCCAACTTATCAGGAACACTCAGAGATTAGAAAATGTACATTCAAATGCTGAGAAATTCAAGAAACTGCAAATCTAATTCAAAATTCAATACATAGGTAATGTAAGAAGAAATGAAGAGCAGTTAGAGGGAAAAATCCACCTACAACAACTCCTCAATTGCTATCTAACTTAGACCGCTATTTATGTCCCCTCTATTTCAGATGCTTTTCAGTCCCCTATTTTTGTTGCTCGGCTCCTCATATTTGCATTGCGTCCGCAATTTGGACTTTTGGTGTGTGACCATTTGGTGCCCCACAGGTTAGAGGGGCAAAGGGGTCCTATGTGTGCGAACAAGAGAGAATTGGGAAGACAACAGTAAAACATCACATAGTTAATTCCATTTGGCTTGTTTTTCTTTGCCTGGGGTGTGAAATTTAAAAGCTAAGACTTGGCCAGATCATGAGTACGGAGTAGGCGAAAGCTTCTATCATGATACCGAAAGCACATACTTCCAGCACCCTCATAAGCAAATAAACACTAAATAATAATATATGATAAATATCCCTAAATTAAAAAAATATATGTAACATGTGAAAGCTTGTGCTCCTAAGAGAATATAATACATTGCAATTTGCAAAAGTAGAATGACAGTGGGGCTGTGATGATCTACCTGTCCTTACTGGCCTTTTGTTGCATGTTATTTACAATGAAGTTAACTTAGAAATTTTCCCCAAAAAAATTAAAAAAAGCATAAGATGCCTTTTGGATTATTCTCTCTACTTGTAGGAACAGAGATAAGGCTGCCTTTGGATCTCCCAATCTTGTAAAAGCAAGACTTCAAGACCTACACTGAGAGTTGTTGTTGCTGCTGGAATTCTGTGAAGGTTTACGTAAAGAATTTGAAATTAAATCCAACCCTAAGGATTGAACCCAAATTGAAGCTATAAGGGACTTCATTGATCGTTGAACACAAAAGCTGCTCACGAGTCACGAGGGGAAAGAACATAAATTAAACGAAAAAGGAAAAGGATAAATGAAAACCAAAATAATTCAAACATTTTTGACAATGAACATGTATAAAAGGAGATAAAAGGGGGGCAGGAACAAAGAAATTTTAAATCCACGGTCATTGTAGGGTCCTTTCTTGGGTACTACCAATCAAAATCCGATAGGTGGCTGCAAGAACAATGAAGTACATTCGAAAGTAACCCAAGCTACATTGAAAAATTAATTTAAAACTATTTGAAAATGATTTAGTAGTTTGGATAAACATATGATGGATGAAATTCCAAATTACAAAAGTCACCAAAACTAGGGGATTCTTAGAAACAGAGTGATTAATCTGAAAGCTTAAGCTACAATTTAAATGTGAATTAACATAATCAGGTTTAAACCTAATGTCAAATTGATTAATCATACAGCCCACGTATAATTCTGAACATTATTTTAGATGATTCTGGAGTTTTTTTTTTTTTTTTAAATTTTTGGTAAGTAAACAAGAGGTATATTAAATGGACACCAAGGGGATGTCACCCATGTACGATTCTGGAAATTTTTATTGAGCAGTACATATCCAGCTTACAATCAGCTTCCCAGCTAGCTCGCTACCTCAACTTTCAAAAGTCATAACTCAGCTGTCGACATCAAATTTAAGTTATTAAGCCCATTTTGGAATGTCAAAATGTGCACTACGATCTTTGTCAAGAGGCCGAACCCAAATTCCGACAGTTTAAGGCCCAAAATTTTAAAAAACATAAATCAATCCAGTTCTCATCCAGTTTTACATATTCCTGGTCCACAGGGCATAACTTCCTCATTTTAGGACCAATTTTAGAAGTTCAAAATTCCAAATGCAGACGGCATCCACTTCTGCCTTCATACAAAACTTCATAATTTCTTGAAAACTACATAAATTCGGTGAATTTTCAAATTCAGACCAGAAACCTATCTTTCAATAGCGACAGTTACAGTCAAGGGTTCAAAATGCAGTTTCGGTCGCGATTGCAGTTCAGAATCGCTCAAAGATGGCAATTGCGTTTCATATTGCGGCATGAAAACGAAGTTCGCCCAACTCTAAAACCTTTTCAATGCGGCCGCTTCGCCGCGGTTCGGCCACATTTTGAATCCATGGTTACAGTTCTTTCTTTTTCATCAAGCAAGCCATGCCTAGAGCTATGTAAGGCCACAAAACCACTAATTGGCCTATAAACATTATACTGATCAGATCCTCATTATCACGATGTACTCAAGCCATGAAAAAGGATAGTTTTTAGGGTTCAAGAACATACCTTTGGTTAGCAATAGCTAGATATGCCAGGAGCTTCAATACCTTGAATTAATCTGAGATTTAGGAGAGCTACGGCGTCAAGGATCCTCCCAAATTCTCCCATATTAATCAAAGAAAATAGTTCAAAGTTTTAGGGTTAGGGTTTTTCTGAAACCCTAACGTTTCACTCACCACTTACGACAAGGGAGATGCCTGGTGCTGGGGCAGCGTGGGTCGGCGCTGCTGGCCGGAAAGTTGGTCGGCGCTGCTCCTCACCGGTGGTAGTGGTGGTGGTGGTGGTGGTGGACGCTGGCACCACTGCCGCGCACAGAGAGAAGGTAGGAGATTACGTGATTTTTCTGTTGCTGCTGGCCCCTTTTTTTGTTTTGTTTTTTTTTTCCCCCCCTCTTTTAGGAAGGAAGTTTCAGGATTTTTAAATAAATAAAGAAGGGAAGTTCAACGAGGCGTTTACAACTTTACATAAGATTTGTCTCTAAGAAAATTTTTTGGATTAACACTAATTATCTGATCTTATCAAAAAGTTAAAGTTAATTTGAATGTTTCATAAAATGATTTTCTAAAAGAATTTTTTGGATCCAAAAGCTAATTTAAAATTGCTAGTTTTATTAGCTTTTTGAAAATATTAACTTTTTGTTTCATAACTTTATCAAAAACGGCTAATTTCACTAAATAGTTTTTCTATAAATACTTAATTTGATAATTAACATCTATCAAATAAAATAGTCAGCAAATAGTTGTTTGTCAAACTGAGCCTCAATAATAGAGGAAGTTCAAGAGGGAAAAAATAATAAGCTGATTGACTTTAGATAAGTAATTCAGCAATTCGATATGTAAATTATTAAGGCTTTTAAGTTTTAGTTAATTATCTTTTTAGGTAAAAATTTAACTGAGTGAATTTTAACATAATTAAGAATATATTGATATCATTAAAAGCGATCTTCCTCTTTCTCTAATTATTTTATGCCTAAAGAAAATTGTCTACAACAAATTTCATGAAAAGTTAGTAAAAGTGATCTTCCTTTCACTCATTCTGTTTCCTTTTTTCTACCCTGAACACTAGCATAACGTAAATGTAAATTCATTTTTTCAATATTCAAAATCAAGAGCACCACAGGTCCACTGCACCGCCTTGACCCAGCGTATTCCCCGTCGTGTNNNGGTGGGATGTGTGTGTTGTGTCAATATTACACTTGTGGTATGAAGATGATAGGGCCGAGAAGGCGTTAACGATGGATTGTTACTGGGCCAGAGTTGTTGACTGGGCAAGGGGAAAAGAATGAGATACATAACAAGTGTCAAACGAGTGATGTTGTGAGTTTTGAACTCAGAAACTATAACTCGAGACAAGAAAAGATATCCTCATGGAATATGACATGACATCTGAAAACGGACATGACCGATAATGGGACAAAGTGTCCATGTTATATGTAATTTGAAGTATAGTCAATCAAAACACAATGTTCACCAATTCAATCTTTAAACATACAATAGAATTTCAACAATATCAGCCAAGAACTCCATGTCCAAGTTCGAAATTCGTTTCGCAACATTGGATTTTAAAGGCTAGTGTATTGTTGCCTAATTTCTTTAGTGGAACATAAAATTTTCACTGACCATGAGTCCTTCCGTCAAACTAATGGTTCACTTCAATATTTTGAATTTTTTATGAGAAGCTCATTTGATATGATGCATGAGTGCTTAACGCAACTAATTATTAATTATGATCACGAGTTTATTAATCAATTTTGTCACTACAGTCTTATGCCAGTATTCTTAAGAAAAAAGAAATTTATAAGTTGAATGTTGAAGATCATAAGGAGCGAAACTAATATTTTTAATAATATTAGTATTACAGTCTCTTATAATAATGAAATATCTCTGTGCAATTATAAGTTTAAAGGCAATCCTGTCAAAATAAAGCATATGTTGTAGAAGAAAAAAAAAATGCGACAAACTTTAACAAATTAAAGGAAAATACTCTTCTACTATGCCATTGGTTGATCTAATTTAAGGAAAGTATTGCTTGCTACTCTACACGGCTAAGGATGTGGTCGAAGTAACATTAAGATAAACTAACTCAAAATGTTATAAAAGACTGGAAAGGAAACAATACTAAGTCTTTGTTTGATCAATATTTTTTGAAAATCTGATTCTATTTCTTGAATATTGTTTCTATAAACTATTTTGCAAGGAAACTTTTAGATGTTTGACATGAATTATGTCAAACTCATTGTATGAAATCTAGCATTTTTTCTAACCCTGGCAAAATCGTTTTGTGTTTAAAGTATTTCTTTGTATTTTTCTATGTCTTTAGTAGCCATCAATCTAATAAATCTACATTAGGGATTTAAAACTCAGTCGTTCCCTCTCGGGACGACATTATTGATTTGGAATTCCACTACGACGAATCGAGAAACACCGAGAAATCGAGTGAACTCCATTCCACAGAGAAACGACCACGAAGACCATGAAGTAACGCAAGATGAACGAATGACTTGAGCTAAAATTCAAAAAAAAAAAGAAAGTTTCGACTGGTTGACATGACAGATGGTTCCAATTCGGTACAGGCAAATAAAAGGCGTCAAAAATTGGATAAAAACACACTTGAGTCAAATTTATCTAACTGAAGTACCAGAAAATCTAGAAAACTAGTGTTATACCCTTGCGATGCAGGGGCGGTTGATTTACCTTTTTAGTGAATGCATTTGTGTGATTCATTATTTATTTATTTATCGACTTTTTATTTTTTCTCTCTTATCAATTAATATACATATGTTAGATAATTCCGTGATTAAAAAAAATGCAGTGAATAATATTAAAAAAGAAAAAAGTACCATGAGGGTAATGGAATAAGACGAATCTCAGTAAGAAATTAGCACAAAAGAGAGTAATTCAACCTTTCTAATTTATACGCGTAACATGATCTCTATCCTAGAATACAATAAAGAGTTTAGTGTTTCATTATTTCGCTCATTTAAAAATTTTCTTCTATAAATATTGGATTACTCAAAAAACTATGAACTCGTACAGATGTATAATATGTTACTTATGAAATAAATAAATTTTTAAAAAATTTCCACATAGTTAAACATGTTTGAGTTTTTTTAATGCTATATTTAAAACAAGTAGGTTTTATCAATAATTAAAATTTTCGAAAGTAGAAACTTTTGGCAGAAAATCCAAAAGGGTGAGAATAATAAAAATGAAAAAAAAAATAATGAGAGATTACAAGTCAAATTGTTTGAAAAATATAGCATGAAATTTTAAAAGGGTGGGCCCAATAAAAATGAAAAGAATGAGAGGTATATAGTAATGATGAAGAGAATACAGGTTGATATTTGATATTTAAAATTTTAATCTGCAATAATGTTAAATTGTACATTGTGGGTCCTCTTCGGGTGGAGTAAAAATAGTGTAACAACCAACTTCTTACTCAATTATCAAGATATCAAATTATAAACGTAAAGATTGTCAACTAAATATCACTATAAGAAATTGTATTTTACTAATATTAAAATATGTAAATATATCTTTTTGAATCCATATGACATAAATGTTGCATAGTCGTTCTTTTAAAGGGTCATTGTAAACAGTACTTTTTTACATAAGTTTCAAGAATTAAAAGTTAAACAATTAATATTTGTTTCAAAATCATACACCAATGACTATGGCATGAAGATAANNATTGTAACTCACACGTTTTAGAAATCATTATGATTAAACCAATTTTAAAAGCTCCAGTAGAACTAAAAGAAAGTATTAAAATATCAAAATATTTAAATATTTTAAATTTTAAATCATAAATAATAAGAATAAATATTTAATTAAGAAAATTAACCAATAATATTTTACCAACTCAACATAAAATTTCATTTGAAAATATCATCCATTGATCTCACTCTTGCTATGCCTACATGATAAAATTACACAAAAAAATCTTGTCTTACTCCGTAGTTTCAATTTTCAGCAATTTCTAATAGATAGAATAATGGAAGAAAGTTGGGTATAAATGTAATTTTTTAAAATAAGAAAATTAATATTTTTGTCCATATAAATACGTGCAATAATGAGCACTTTAAATGTGAAAAAACCACTAATAAATTTTATTAGTGAATGAAAGACAAATTAAACTAATAATAACTCGCCATCTCACCTTTCAACGCTACCTAAACCATCGACATGTCAATTTCATATACTATCACTCAATTTTATATATAATGATACAGATATATTCGAAGGCAAAAATTGTTCTTAAGACAAATAGACAAGACAAACAAGCATGAGTGATAAAAATAATACACTAATACACCACACCGCCGTTATAAATTCACTATATATGCGGTAGAAATGCAACACAATTGAGACGAAAAATAGAGGAAGAAAGCAGATTTGGTAAAGTGTGAAGAAATTTAATGGTGTGAATCATCAATCATGGTAGGAACACATACCTAATAATCCTATTTTTCATTTTTGGCAGCAACCAACAATTTTGCAACAACTTGGCCCAATTTTGAAGAAGGGAGGCAGTGCCAGTGAGTGGCGTTTGGTGGTGGGCCGAACTTCAGGGAAGGAGGCAACGATTTTTGTGGAATGACAATGGAGGCAGTCGGGACTCAAGCTTAGAACTGTGACTAGGAGGACGAATAGGTGGACGAGGAAAGTTGGGGACTCGAAGTAGACAACACCCAAGTGGGGAGGGCGAAGGAGGGAAGGGGGGAATCTTGGACTGGGGTTAGATACGACGAAGGAGTGAAGCAGACAGCTATACACTTAGGGTTCTTCACTTTTTAAGTGGATTTCATTCATTTGAAAATTCTAGAGTCCTGGGCTGATTTATGGTAATTTTTTTTTTGAATTCATGATCATGTTATCTTTATGTTAATTATGTCATATTTATAGTAATTTTATTTATTTTTATGTTATGCTTATGTTCATTATGTTGTTATCGTATTTTGTGTCATTTTTATGTTATATTTATAATAATTTAATGTTAAATATGCTATTATCATATTTTGTGTTAATTATGTTATTTTTATGTTATTCATGATCATGTTATCTTTATGTTAATTATGAAAATTTTATATTATTTTACATTAATTATGCTATTTATATGTTATTTATAGTAATTATGTTGTTGTTATTGATGTTTCTAATAATGGGAATGCAAAAAATACCAAAAGACAAATTATGTTAGCATGAGATGTGACAATTGGAGAAAAGATTTTATTTTATTTTAATATATTTATATAGCTTGTAATAAATTATAGTTAAAAGATATTTTTAACCCACTTGTAAGTGGTAAACCCCTTCCACCGTTTAATCATAATTTTTTTCTTAAAAGTCAAGGCCAACACTTAACAACTCGTTTATCATTTATTAAATATAAAAACTGCTTGAAGTGAGAGCCCTTTTAGAATGCGAACTTCAAGGATTTGCTATCACATGCGAAGAAATCTGCCCAAGGCATACATAAACAAAGCAATAAATTATGAATTTCGTCCAAGAATTGTTCACAGCTTCCGTCCAGCCCGCAACCATGCCCTCCGCATCACAAAGGGGCTAATAAAGGATGGTCTCATAAATGGGCAACAACAAACAATACAAGATAAATTTAACAACTCTTTAACATAAGAGAAGCAAGAGCTCTATCGAGAAAAATATATGGAACCCAGGAGCATATAATAGTACTATTTTTGTTTCATAAATGACCAGAACTAATCAAAAGACGGGCATACAGGAAGCACAAAGCACAGTTCGGACATCTTATGTAGAGACTTTATTGTTGTCTACGGTGATTGAAAACCCTCACTAGGTGATTGAAGTAAAGAGGCACACTCAAAAATACGTGTAAACCGCCTTTGAAGAAATCAGAGAGGTTGGATTTACAGACAAGATGTTGTGTAGTGACCACGAAGCCACAAGACGAAATCCCACCATCGACCTCAGGTCTGTTCCGTGCAACCCTCATTGTCACCCTTGAAATTCGCCTGCTCCTTAATCGCCGAGGCATGGCATTCCTCCGGTAAACATGCCACAGCATGTCCATTGGGTTGCTGCAGCGAAAAAGGATCTGTGCCCGCCTGCTTCTCACACAGAAAGTTTGGAAGCCCATTCACATTGATAGAAGTATCTAATGGAATACTAGCTGCTTGAGCAACAGTCATCATCCCCATGCTCGTTTGAGCATCCACTGTGGCATCATCCTCACGGATGGGATGGCAATTCAAATCTATGTGACCCTTGCCACCAGCCTCTCCTTCGGCTAAGATTTTTCCAAGACATACTTCACTCTCCACATGATCGTTT